>CAJPVJ010001531.1:0-16070 GCA_905397405.1 Oppiella nova | reverse complement strand
TTCATACCTTCCTCTATAAATTTGCTATAGATTGTAATTATCTTGCTCATTTTGTTCATACAGTAACTCATGTCTGCAAGAGTGTCCATAGAAATAACATTAATATAAGTCGCACCTGGGTGATCAGTATGTCAAAAAATTTGCTATACTTTCTAGTTTTAGAAACCGTCGACAGTACCTTGCTATCTAATTTAGTTTTCGAGATATGAGCCTGAACCCTTACCCGCTGATGGTGAAACACACTGTACATGTATATCAAGTTCATAATGTACCAAAAACCTAAACTATATAAAGTGAAACACATAGAAAGTAAATGTTAGTTAATTAATAAACTTATTTAATATAGTATATTATTATAGTAATTTTTTGTCAGTCATGTATTTTTACGCAATAATTGTCACACTATTACTTCAATCGGTGGTGTCATATAATCCTACCGGTGAGACCATGTTTAATGGGGGCCACAAAACGACCAAGATACAAAACGCCATCATACCTAATGCCAAAATTAGTGACGCGGTAAATATAACAAACATTATACATATGTAATTGTATATTAACACATTTTACTTAAATATAATAAAATTACATACATGTACAAATTACATATTTAATTGCGTTAATATAAAATGTATACTGTATAATGTATAATATCTATAATATAGATTCTATATTATATAGTCTATCAGAAACTAATTACTTTATATTGACCAGGGTCAACTGATATTACGATCGGTGAAACTAGCGCGCGAGTCTAAGCCAACCGACATAATGGTTCGCAATCTGAACGAGACCTGGGTCAATCAGACTGTGCCCCTAATTGTGCAACACTTTATTAACGCCACCAATGACTTCGAGACTACACACCAGTCGTGCCTGAGTCTGACCGAGTTCAATATGACCAGGTTCAACACCGGCAAAAATTGCTACGGTAGCGTGGCCGATAATATCCGGGAAAGTTTGGGCACAGATTATCTCGTATTCGTATACCAGTGGGCCTACGGTATAACCTACGGACAATTTCCAGACTTTCAATACTTTGAATTTCTGCTAGGACCAATTGTTATAGGCGTATTACAAAAGTAGATTGGTGACCATTATAATGAGCATGTGCACTGTACAGTGCACCGTTTGTAATAATATGATTTATATTTGAATAAAGTAAATTTTTAATGTTAAAAATAATTTATAAAAATTAAGTAGATTAATTATATATATTTCGATAACTTGATATTTCGATTACCATGCTAATTTGGTTTATATGCGTACGTTGCACAGGAAAATGTTGTATTTTAATAAATCCTTATAAATATATGATTAGATTTTGATTAAGAATAATAATTTTGTCTACATAATAATTTAGAGTAAAATTTATAAAGATATTTGTTAAATACTTATCTCAACTATCCAATAGAAATAATAATTAAGTTCAAATAATTATTATATAGATATTTTAAATACATGTATTAAAATAGTATTCAACTTATAAATGAAAAATTTTAACATGTTTAAAACAAAACAGGTGTAAATCTAAATTAGTTATATCTAAATTATTTTCAATATACGAACCAATTATAACTATAAAGTACTCATTCAATTAAATTAATAAACTATAAATATTATAAAAAATAAATATTTAACCTTATTCATAACAAAAATAGCATTATTTTGCTTATTACATTCATATTATTATATTAGTATTACCATGGCGCTAATCGGTTCATACGATTGTTAACTACTTAACTTAACCTGGTAACATTCCACTCGAGCCAACCAACATTAGAAACGTAGTGCATAGGGTGTCCACAGCGTAGCTGTCACTTTCGTTGATGAGACAGGTCAAATTTTGCGCAAACGCATTACCGCATAGGGTGCCCACCTCGGGTGTGCCCGGGATGCCCGGGATGGGGTGGGCGCAGAGCACCAGCAGTATATGGATTGGTCGCAAAATTGACATCAAGTCTGGGCATCGCATGTTAGGCTACTGTTGCACGACGACCCTTGCCTCCTGGCGCCCTTAACTGTTCCAGGTGGGTTAATCAATGATAAATTTACATGTTAGTAAAATTATGTTTAATATAATTAAATGAATTCTGGAATTTAGTTATCTATAAAATCTCGTGATTTATATATTCTTTAGTTTTAAAAGTCAATAATCTTTAAATTCATTTAATTTAATAATTTGTTACAACTCTTGATGATGGCTCCATTTTGGACCCAAAGTATCGAGTTTTAAGATCTAATAAATACCTTTAAATCATCACTGTGTCTAAAGATTTATTTTATTTCAAATTTAATGTGTAATCTAATTTTAACAATGATTTTTCTACAAATAATTTCTATTAATCTATTCATTAGAGAGACATGTGTTCATAAGACTGTATTTCTCATGCAATCAAAACAAACAAAAATATATGAATGCGTCAAACCTACTGTTTTTACTGTATTACTAATTTAGATGTGAAAAGTGCCTACTATTGCATAATAAAAACATTTAACTAAAAATGTTTGAATGTTTAATTTTGATGAAAGGATAAATGTATAATTCTTGCAAAAACATGTCATATAATGTTTAGCATTAATTGTAAAAACAACGACGCCTTCAGATATTAGTGGATATTGTGAACCATATTCTGTACGATTAGTTCATATTGTAATTAATTAAAGCAAATAAAAAGTAATTGTTTTCAGTAGTAATTAAAATTATAAAATTGCTTTAATATGAAGCAGTCTATCAGTCTATTACTGCTTAGAGTAATAAGAAATACGAATGAATTCATAGGAATGACATTCATTTAACACATTAAGTCCTCTGTATTTTTGGCTAAATATAACATATTATATAACATTCAAAACACAGTTAATATAATATTAAACAAAGTTTCATTTGTATTGTATTTCATACACATTTGATATATCATTGAAGCAAATGGTCTTATTTTGTATAATCGTTGTGTTGTTGTGTTTGAACGCAACGGTGATCGATGTCTGCGGCCAAGACATGGATGAGACGTGTCTTCTTGAGTGTGACACCCAATCAAAGATCAACTCACGGATGAAATTCTGCGACCAATGCCTCCGAATGCCCATTCGGTTCGGTCGCTCCGATACCCTTTACACTCACAGGTTGGCCATCATATTCAAGTCCATGTGGAAGAACCCACACTTTGACCACATTCCTCATCAGTTGTTGGATGTCATCAAAATGAATCACCACTTAATACAACCCATCCTTTCAATAGACACCGCTTCTAAAGTGACAGATAATTAACTTTATTCACTATTTAATCCAATTTTATTCATTCATTCATTTATTACCAAATTATTACAATTTGCATATTTTGTCCATTATCATATATGTATCATATTATCTATACAGTGACCGTTACCTATTTATTATACAGTATTGTATGTGCTTATTAATTGTATAACTATTAATTCATTTATATTTATTATGACTTCTTATAATATATTATTAAATATAATTTAAAATAAAATATATCTTTAATAAATCTATTCTAGTTTATATACAATGCTTTCATTCACTTTCAACAAATAATTTTTAAACATTTAAAGAAAAATGCCTAAAAATACAAGAAATACAGTTTTTTTAATCAGCCATTTGCTAATTTCAATAGTATACTGGTACTTCTTACAGAACTTAACTGCTGTACAATACATACTGATTTGTGAGTTAAACTACAATTTATCTAAAAGTATAAACTTCATAGAGATAACTTTATTTTAAACATTTATGGGATATTTGTTAGAAAATAAAGTTATTTTTGTTTTCTATTTTTTTAACACAACTATTGTCCGTTAAGTTTAATAAATAGCCTTACATAGGTAGGTAATACTGTACACACCTATAGGTCCTATACTATAAAATATTTAAACAATAATTGTAAACAATGTTAGCCAAATTCATTTTAATCTCACCTAAAATATAAGAATATTCTTTGAAAACAATTGCTTTTTAATTTAAAAATTTTAAAGCTAAAAGATTTTTGTCTGTACAGTTTACAGGTGAAAAGGTGTAATTATAATTGTAATTTACTCTGGTTCTTGTTAACCAAATCCAATACCAATAACACCAATAATATAGAATATTGTAGAACCTGTGTTTGAATAATGTTTGTATTACCAAATTATTAATACTTTTGTTCATAAAAATAAAATTTTTGGCAAAACTTATTCATAATACTAAAGCAAACTACTGTAAATTTGTAGTAAAAAAAGGTACTGTACTTAATTTGGCAATACAGTATTGAGATATGAATTGGAAAACAATAGACAATGGACTGGAAATAATAGACAATAATGAGTGCATTTATGGTGACAAGCATTGAAGTGTGGATCAAGTTTATAACAATCAGTGGTTCATTGGTTCAGTGGTAAGCATTGACCGGCAAAGTCGATGGTGCGTCACATGCGTTCCATACCATACCATACCATACCATAGTTTGTCATACAATGCAATGCAATGCAAACAATTAGCTCATAGAAACAGATTGACACTAATTGTTACTTATTTTAGCCCCGCTATTACCGGTATATACAGCTATTGGTCACAAATAGTATTAAATGCAATACTGTTGTCGACACTACTTTTCACTGTTTGAGGAAATTCTCGATTAACTGATATAACAATAATATAGTATACAGTGTATACTACTTTGAAAACAAATGAATGCCAATCACTAATCAATGGCAATCATTGTTTCAATTAAATATTTAATTAAGTTTTAAGCAAATGAATGCAAGGCTTTTTAAACTGCCAAAGTGTTTAACAATAGTGAGACATGTTTATTTCACTCAGTGCTGTAAATGTGATGTAAATGTAACCAATTTAGGGTCAAATGTCAGACAAGTTAAATAAATGTGTATTTATATTAGTTATCGCTTTTATAACAGTTCGTGAGTATTGTACTAAACGTGCAAATATTCAATTCATTGATTACAAGACAATCGTTGCAGTGATAGGCCTGACATACATGAGTCTCGACTCCAACCACACAATGGGTGACCAAACCGATGAGTCGGCGGCCAAAGCACTGCATTCGTCGCCGTCTGTGCCGTCTGTGCCGTCCACTCAACACAACTCACCGACAAATCAAGTAAATTCATTTCTCGTAACATTTATTACATACAAAGTATACTTATCATACAAAACAAAAGTATTATATATCTCAATCATTTAATTTGTTAGAAATTAGTACCAATACAGAAAAATTTTAATATAAAACACTTGCAATATGTTTCTCAATGTTGTGGCCAGTAAATGGGACAGGTATTTCAAACATAATAATGGCCAAACATTTCTGGTCACCCTCCATTCCGTTCACTCCATTTTTTAAATTTTCCAGATATTTTTAAGTTTATAATAATTTTCATTTTATAGGCTCTGGTTTATTAGATAAAATACACTAATAATCACGTAATTTATATCTTATTCTTTAAAATTAATATCATTTTGATAAAAAAATTTAGTGAAAATACAATAATTTAATTGTTTTAATGTTGCGACTGTTTACATATGTGACTCGATTATATGAAACAGCGACAATTATTTCTATGAGTAATATAAGATTAAGATTTTTATAGAACGTTGTGCATTGGTTTACTATGAGACATGCTCTAAATAAAGCTTAATCCTATATTACTCATAGAAATAATTGTCCCTCTTTCATATAATCGAGATACATATGCTTGCTTATGAAAAATGGGTGCATTATATGGACGGGCTTATGCTATATCGCTTGATATGCGTAAAGCATGCAGACTGTAATTACTGCATAAATAGTATACTTTTAATATCAAAACTATTATTGCTTTAATATAAAAACATTTCTATTAGTTTTAAACTAATTTATTAATTCAGATATTTATAGGCTAAAACAGTGTATTCATTTGATAGAAACCGCCTATATAAACCTATATAAACCTATATAAATGAACAATTAGTTCCATAAAAAATAAAGGCAAAATCTTTGCAAAAATATAATGATGTCGCCCATAAACTGGAATATAAAATAATGTCGTCATCCCTTGTCACCGGCTTTATTGTGGATACAATTATAGATATTTTATTAACTAAGGTTTCATATTGAACACTAATAAACACTCTATCATTTGACATGTTAAACATAATTTTAACTTATAAAATTAAAAAGTTATTACAATTTAAAGTCGTTTGGATATATACTACTCAAGTTTTGTACACTATATTTCTACTGTATTACGGATTATGGATTATGCAATATTCTGTACTGTATTGTAGATTATTATAACTTATAAATATAGTTATTACGGTAGTGGATTTATTTTAAATATTTATTCAAACTAATGAGACAATCAGTGCAATGATTACAATCGGTTCATACAATAGCTTAGTTTCAAATTGTTAGGAATGATGGCATCAGTATTCATGTGAATCACAGAATTGCTTATCATTTTGACATTCATTACTCTTTGAGTACTAGAGTTGCAAATGTGTACACATTTATCAACCAAATAGTCATATATAGTATACTCTTGAAGCCCGAAATGGCTGTATATGTGTTGTGTATGAAATGTATGCAAATGTGGCCAAAAGTCAACCATAGAGTCGATGAATATTGGCTCGAGTGGACAGTTAGCAAGTCGTAAGACTTGTAGATCGCCTAAACCTGTGCTCAATATATGCACACAATTGGCATAACATTCACTGCAATCGTTGTTATTATTGAATGCATTGCTATTACACTGACAGCCAAACAGCTTATTAAACGACAGACTCTTGAGATTAGGAAACATTCGCACCAAATGTGACAAACAAGAGGCGCTTATCTTGGAGTCCATGAGTGATAGTGTGTGCAGACCTAGCAGTTGGCCCAACACTGGGTCCGCCACTTGATAGTTGTCGGCAAACATACAGTTAATGAGTTGTAAATTGTGGAGACTCTGCAGATTGTGGGCTAACCTGGAGATGAGTGTCATCGCAATGGTTTCGTTGTCAAAGAACTTGACACTCAAGTCACACAACTGTCGCATATTGTCCACAATTGTCTCGAGGGTCTGTCGGTCTATCAAATAGCTCTCAACCGTAAGATGAGTCAAATGAGCGCCATTTCCCTCCACTAACCACTTGACAGCTCGAGTAGTGAATGAGTGGTACGAGTGGTGGCTATTTGTATAGCGATCGACGACAAAGTGGAGGCGCCGTAGGGTTGGTGGCAGACACTGCACCAAATGAGGCAATGCGTCGATGCGGCCACTGATGAGCAACTCTTGGACATTGGATTCACTCAAATAGTCGCATCCATTCATCACTCGCAGGTCTTTATCGCAATAGTAGTCAATGGATAAGTGAGTTATGGATCCAATGATGAGCTCAACCAACGCCTCACACGTGCGCTCACTCTCACTGTCAGTGCTGTCGTTGCGATGCTTGTGATGGTTGTGATGGTTAGACAAGAGGCCACTGATTAGCGTCAACTCCATTGCCGCCAATTGCTTGCATTCACTGCTCAATAGCCGCACCAGTTGTGAGTCAATGAGACACTGTCTCAGACACAACACCCGCACGAGTGGACACCAGTGGAGGGCATGTGTCACGTATTGCATCGATTGGCCAACAGTGAGGTCGCAGTAATCCATGTCTCGGCTCACGACCACTCCTTTGGACACGTCGGCACCGGTCATGCTATAGGTGTGGCCCAACACCACCATCTCTTTGGCACGAGTCAGAGGGTCCCACAAACCAATGGTGAGCAGTGGTTGTGCGCGCAGATAATAGTGAGCCACTTGCGAGAACTGTTTGCACACCTTGGTCATCTGCACCAAGTCGTGTACCGGCAGGTATGCAAACACATCCAACAGGATGTCATTATTGAGCACTTGTTGTGGCCGTGGGTGTGAGCAGTGTTGGTCTTGGGCACAACATTTCGTGTCCATCAGCGGTCATCAGTGGTCATCAGTGGTCAACCAAATGATATGTTCAATGAGTGAATGAATGTGCGGACAGACAGACTGCAGATTACTGTATTTGGACTCTTGGTGAATACTATTGACAACTGAGACATTGAGTGCAACGAGTGAATCACGTGACAGCCATTCACAACACCACTCATATGATATGATATGATATCGTATTATCGTATGTTTGTGTTACTGAATGAGCGGTCTATTTGAAACACTATGTCTTATTCAATGACAGTAACTACTGTACAGTTTATCACAAAAGCTGTGTGAAATAAGTTGCAAGTTTGTTTTGCCTGGGTAATAATGATCCTCAATCAATCTAAATGATCTCAACAATTCAAATTTGAAATGTACTGGTTTTCACAATGCTTTTGTGATACACTGTACAGTATAACAGTAAATTACAGCGTAATCAGACATCACTGTCAGTAATGTCAGTAATACAGTATAATAAGCACATTTCAATGATATCAATTGAATCCAATATAAGTTTAGGTTTAGGTAAATCACTTACTTGTTTGTTATAACTTATAAGTGTGTAATCTTTCATCACATATTTTCAAACATTCACCAATCATTTACCAAATAATCAATCAATAATTATAAAATTAATAATTTTTTGATTCTTAATATAACTCACTATCAAGTAAGAGATAATAAGGTGTGAATTAAATTATCTATTAGAAACATTACCGATTTACTTATCAGGTAAATTTATATATAATTTAGATTATAAATTTTATAAATAATTGCATATTTATTCTAGTGGTAACTGTAATAAGCAATAAATTTCGCTACTGTATGATAATCTAATTTAATTTGTATTGTATGTGTTCACTGATTCACTGATTGATATGAATAGACAGTAATTATAAGATAACACTTATAATATAATATCATATTATTTGACACTCTTTTGTACATCAGATGAGACCGTCTGTTAGGATTGGGTCGAGTGTGGGCTCGAGTTCTTCCATAGAACCAGTGGTTGGACTCCAGAGAGAAGGACCCACTTATGGACAGAGACTGAGATCTGTGGGCACCGATGGCACTGGCCTTTCAAACAATGAGTCTACGGCTGTCACGTCAGCCTCAATCTCTTCCATACCTTTTCATTTGAGAAGCTTTTTGTTACGTAAAAATCAGAGCATAGGTATGACTGGTATGTCACAACCTCTAATTGAGGGCCGAGCGATGCCGGTGCTGTCGGTGCGACCCTTCACTGGTTTCACCAATAAAGCTATTACTCGAGACAATTCAGTGTCCAATGAGAATAGAGGGGACACTCACGCCATGATTGCCCGCAGCTATAGGTATAACACTTTTGTGCCTCAAAAGCAGTTCCAGAAAGTGATCGCAACTCGCAATGCATACGAAGACACGTATTTGACGGCCGAAGAGCCCAAAAGGCATCGCATATTTGAACGCAACTCTCATTCGGTGACCAATGCTCTGAACTCTCACACCAATTATCCGGCGGCTCTTGAAGACGAGGAATTTTTGGACATTAGAGTTGGTCCTTACAGTCCTACCAGCGATTCCCAAAATTCAGAAAATAAACAAAACATGAATGTCGATCACAATGGGAGCAAACATTCATATGTTGGTAGCATTCATACACCTAAATATGGATCACGAGTGGTAACCCCTGTCCTTCATCGACACCACAAGTATGCAAAGGTCTCACCATCTGGACAATGGACCACCCATTCCAACACACCTTATAATGTGAACCTCAGTCATGGAAAACAAAGATCACCCCAATTGGTTACTCCAGATTTAGTGGCCCTCTATGAACAACACAGACCTCGTCCTCATCAGCCATTTGTTAAAAAAACATCTTATTAATAGTAATCATGTGTGTAAATATTAATTAATTTAATGTCACTTTACAGGTACTAAATTATATCTAGGCATCCAAAAACTCATGTTTTTACAAAGGCAATAATTGTGATAAATACTGTTAGTAATTGCTTAGTACAGTATTTAAATTGTTAATTAATTTATAAGATTTAGTTTTAAATACATGTAACATAGCATACATATTTTGATAAAACATCTGTATTTTCAATATTAAAAGTGAGAACAAAGTCATGCATACAGTGGTAATATTGCTAAAAGAGAAATATTTAATTTGTAATTATCTAATTAAATAAGTGTACTCTGAATGAATAAAATGATAGCTTTTACAAATTGATTATTAATTGAGTACAAGATGTCTTGTTTTGTATCATTTGTGCCGATTTTAGTAATATTTGTGATGCGAATGAATGATCAAACAGAGTGTTCGCCACAGAGTAGCAATGCTTTGGGCCTAACTCTGTTGACCCACATATTCAGGACGGATCACACCAACAGTAATATAGTTATCTCACCGCTTAGTATATCAGCCATTCTTACTATTTTATACCACGGAAGTAAACAAAGCTCTCGACAAGAGCTGGCTAAATATTTGAAGTATGAACACCTCGATGACAATAAGGTGATGAATGAATGGAAACACATCTTCAAGAATACAATGCAAACAAATGTGTTGATAGCTCACGGCTTGTTTGTTAGTCAAGGCTTTCAAATGACAGATCTATTCCGCGACCGCATCACCAAATCCTATGCCGCGAACATCGATTCTGTAGATTTCGGCGCAAAGGAGACAATCGACACAATCAATGCTTATATCGCCGATAAAACTAAAGGTAAAGTCCGCAACTTCTTGGAGGCTGTTGATCCCAAAAGTTTGCTACTTCTGGTCAATGCCGTCCATTTCAAAGGCCAATGGCTTCGACCCTTTGAACCGAAAGAAACTAAATTAGAAGTGTTTAACAATTTTGGCACAAAACCTGTCAAAGTTTCCACTATGAAGATGGAGGTACAGTAGGTCTGCCTGTCATCAAGGCATACTTTTTCAATTACCCGCATATGTCAACTAAATCAGGAAATCAGGCCCACATTTATAAGAAACATTTTAATTTATTTTTTAATTATCAATAATAACTTATTAATAAGATAGAAGATAAATTCATAAATGATTTTAATTTTAAGTAAATTTTGTAATATCATTATAATATTAAATTTATATATCAATGTTATATTATATGATCAAAATATCATTATTACTGTAATAAAGACAGGTGCGGTTAATAACTCCAACATTAGCCCAAGAATTGATAAAATAATTATTATAAAAATGCAATTGATTTCTAGAAACAAAAGTACAATTATTACATTGACAACAAACACAATTACGAATTGTTAGGCATACCGTACTCCGGAAAAACTTTGGATTTCTTCATAATTTTGCCTAAAAATGGAAACAAAGAAAGTCTCAACAAATTACTAAATTGGTTGACTATTGAGAAGCTGGACAAACAGATCAAGAATGCCACTGAACAGGAGTGTGACATTTTGTTACCTAAATTCAGCACCGATTCAAGTTATAAGTTGAAATCCAAACTCAAGGAATTAGGTCTTCATACCATCTTCACCTCAAAAGCCGACTTTTCCAACATTAATGGCCACAAAGGACTTCATGTCTCTGAGGTTCACATCCTATCAATATTTATTACAATCAGAGAGTTATCTTAATGAATATAACAACTAATTACTGCTTAATCTAGTTGTCTGACTATCTGTTTATCTGTCTTATAATCAGTTGATCCATAAATCTGTGATTGAAGTGAACGAAGAGGGGACAGAAGCGTCGGCCGCTTCCGGCGCCGAACTCATGCTCTTCTCATCGCTTTCGTTGGACTCAATAGACTTCCACGTGAACCGGCCTTTCATTTATTTCATCAGAAATAGAAACAATGGCATCATTTTATTTATGGGAATCATTAACCAATTGAAATAAATGAATTTTACACCATGTTCTTTTACATTTTCCATTTTAACCAACATTTATACAATTACATCCATTTCAACTTATCCCTTAGTATCTAAAACACAATAAGTTATATCAAAAGTATAACAAAATTAATATCATATTAACGATGAGAGATAGACATAATATGAATATTAGACTAGTGTTACTATTAAACTAATTGAACAAAATGTTAACCAAATTGAGTGATGTGTGTCGACTCATTTATCTTTTATAAAGATTAACCAACATTATATTTATTTTATAAAATATTTATACCAACTACTGTAGAGTAGAATTCCAACTTAGGCACCTGATCGGCTCTCCCGCCTAAACAAGTGCACACTATCTGGGTCATTTTTTGTACATTGTGTTTCAAGGCCGAAATACAATAGTATTGTATCCATTAAATGACCACTATTTGTAATCTTGATTCTCTTATAAAATCTTATCTACTTTACAATGTACTTTTAAAAATATAGGAATAAATATTACTGTACAATTTTAAAACCCGCATATACTGTACTGTATGACAATTATGTACAGTATTTTGTACAGAATTTGCACAATATTAGATAGTAGCATTAGTTTGGTGTTTACTGAGTGTATAAACAGTTCACTAATTAGATAAAAATTAGTGTCTAATTAGATAAAAATAAACTTAAAATTATTTTTTGTTTTAAAATGATATAATTAGTTATTTAAAATAAAATGTTGCTCAAAATCATTTTCATTCTAATATTGTTCAGTCATATTATAGTTTGCGAAAATAATTTCAAAAAAATGTATTCAGATTTAATGGTAAAAAATTTTCCAATTAAATCGCGAAGTCTTTCTGAGACAAACAGTATTAAAAGGTTATCCAAAATTATATTTAAAATAAACAACTTTTATCGCCAACAAAATCAAAGTGAGAGTAGTATTAAGTATATGCAAAGAAACGGATTTTCATTTGTTATCAACAGTTTACTCAAGATTTTAGATGTGGTCGGCTTTCGAAATGTAATACAATTGACATTTCAATTAGCTATCACTTTGTAAAACATTGTTTTCACTCCAAAAGCTATTGTCAGCCGTGAGGGAGGGCGCGTCCACTGCCATCACTTGTCTCAGTTGTCACTCCCTGTCCACTCTTATACTAAATGGAGTCATCAATAAGGAGACAATGGCTCTGGCTTTCCATGAGGTGTGTCTTATTCTGCAATTATCGTCGCCGCGAGTCTGTGTCGGACTCATAGAGCAGATGAAAGAGACGGTTCACTTCATACGCCAAAACTCCAAACTCAAGTCAACAGAAGTCTGTGGAGTACTTCTAGGAAGTCAGTGCTTCATTGGCCGATCGGAACATCTATTTTGGAGACTAGACATCCCTGGCGTTGACAACATCTCTCAAATGAGAGTCCATTCCCGTAATGGCAATCGTGTGAACGCAATGTCCCAATCGACAAGACAGATACTACACCTGACGGACATTCATATGGATCTGGAGTATCAAATAGGAAGTCATATTGAGTGTAATGAACCCATATGTTGTCGAAGCATACCCTTTAGCGACAATTCCTCGACGATCTCCGGCGAGGCAAACGTAAGCGCTGGCACGTGGGGCGCCTACCCCTGCGATATTCCCATTCATACGGTTGAAAATGCTTTTAAAGAGATCTCCAAAAATAGTAAAAGTGTTGATCTGTGGTACTGGACGGGAGACATTGTGGCTCATGATATCTGGCAGTATAGTCGCGCCAGAAATATAGCACATTTGCAAATAATCGCACAATTTCTGCATCAGTACACCAATGGTAGTCGAATTGTACCCGTAATTGGCAACCATGAGGCCGTTCCCATCAATTGGTATTTAGTATAAATTTAAGAAAACATTATACTCCTGTTACTATAACTTAGTTTATGTGTATATTATATAAATATTATACAATGTATAATGTAAAACAATGTAATCACTAGTTTCCCGCCGCCATCCATTCAAAACTCGCACTCAATCTCATGGCTCTACGAGGCGTTGGCTCAACAGTGGACCAAATGGTTGCCCGAAGATGCCCTTCAGTTAGTCCGCTAGTAAGTGCTTATCAAAGTGATCGCTCATCCATTTGATCATATCATATCACATCATATCACTGTCATCTCTATTTCTCTTTCTCTCTCTCTCACTCTCTACTTATCAAAGTGGCGGTTATTATACAATAGTAATCAATAAAGGCTTTCGTGTAATCGTATTAAACACCAACTATTGCGCCCGACTTAACATTTGGACGTATTATGATTCAGTAGATCCGGCCGACCAACTCAAATGGCTCATCAAAGAGCTGGTCATAGCTGAACAAGAGGGCGATTTTGTACATATTGTAGGTCACGTTCCCGTCGACAACCGGGAGTGCACTCAGGCCTGGGTTTACAACTATCTCGAGATAGTCGAGAGGTTTAGCGACACAATTGTGGCCCAATTTTTCGGTCACACCCACGCGGACGAGTTCAGAGTTCTCTACTCTAACCACAACTTCTCTAAACCTATTGGCTTTGAAATACTGTCGCCCAGTCTCACCACTTTCCAAACATTCAACCCCTCCTATCGCATCATAACTGTCACTCATAACGGTATCATTTATTATTTTTTATACTAATTATAGTCAATGAATGTACAGTAGATGCAGTATTACACTAGTTTGATACAGTGTTTGAATATAATTCATAACTTCAATCAATGAATCTTAAATCACTAATCAAGTCATACAAATAAAGTTTCGTATTTACATGTTTACATGTTTACTTCACATGCTTTCTATTACTGTATCCCCAAAACTCAACTATTCATTAAATCATTATTTTACTATTCATTTAGTATTCATTTTTAAAAGATTCATTAATTATTATAAATAATGAAAACATGTCAGTACAGTAAATAAGGAACTATATTTTAAAAAGTATTTTTGAATTAAAGTTTTTGATGATTATACCAGTATTAATACTTATGTTTAGGATTAATCAAAGACATCGAGACGTTCTTTTTCAACTTAACCCAGGCCAATGCACCCAATGAAGGTGGTGGTGGTGGTGGTGGTGGTGCCCCTCATTCGCCCCTCTGGTATTACGAGTACTCTATGCGCCACAAATATTCTCTCACCAATTTTACTGCCAATCAATTTCATTTGTTAATCAATCAAATGATTAATGAAAAAGACAATTATTTACATCATTTCTATTCACATTATTATAGATTCAGTGATTGTCTCAAAAATAATTATTGTGATCACGAATGTAAGCATAAGTTCATTAACGATATATTGATTTGTAATCCCTATGAAAAGCATCCCAAATCTATATTAGAAAGGGGTTAACTGTAATANTGTTAATCAATCAAATGATTAATGAGAAAGACAATTATTTACATCATTTCTATTCACATTATTATAGATTCAGTGATTGTCTCAAAAATAATTATTGTGATCACGAATGTAAGCATAAGTTCATTAACGATATATTGATTTGTAATCCCTATGAAAAGCATCCCAAATCTATATTAGAAAGGGGTTAACTGTAATATTGTATTGTACTGTACTGTACAGTAATATTGCAATTTGTAAATACAATTCTCTCATACAGTGCAGTATTAATATTAGGGTTGGTCCACAAAGTACGTACACCAGACGCAAAGGCAAAAGAGTTACTTTTAATTGTACAGTTTAGGGTTCAGTATTCTTATAAACAGTCAACTATACATTATTATACATTATATAGTATAATTTTATACTCATGTATTAAAAATATTCAATTTTTAAACTCTAAAATACTGTATATTACCCATATTTAATGTAATCAAAGCATATCTCTAACAATACAGTACATGTAGTACAGTATATTAAATTCGACGTATCTTATAATACAATACAGTATGTGAAAAATGTAAATTAAAATACCATTTCTTAATTGTGTCACTTGTAATATTATATGAACGTTAAATTAATAAATTGATTTTTAAAAAATAGCAAAGAAATAAGATTGAATTGATTTGATGAATAAACAAAACTATATATTATTTGAATGATTGTAGTTTTCTGATCTTAGTCTTACAGAAACATTACAGTTAATTGATTAATATTTTGTGATGTCTAGTCTTCATTGTAGTCACTTTTAGTTGATGTCTCGAAAGGACTGGTTTGAAAATCGGGTAAATTGAAGTTGAACGACAATTTAAAGTCAAACAAATCCAAATTGAATTCAAAGTCATTCCTCCGGTTCCAAC
>CAJPVJ010001530.1:0-16071 GCA_905397405.1 Oppiella nova | reverse complement strand
TGTTAGGGATATGCGAACGTAATTATCTAAAATGGATACAAGCGAACAAGCGAACAAGATTTTTGAAAAAGTGCGAACGTAATATGTGAACCACACTCACTCCTTTTCTGCATAAAAATTTTAGCTTAACATCACATGCTTATGTTTAATCCATATCCAGGCACTAAACAAACATTACTGATAAGCGATTTAACATACTGGGTGATCAGATGGTTTTAGGATTATTAAGTTTGTGATTGAAAACTTATTTTATAAGAAAAATTATTAAAAGTTTTTGACAAATTAACATAATTGTTAACTACATTAACTAAATTTTTAACTATGTCATCTCAATTCTAATTACGTTAATTTAATTTTTAATAACTTTAATTTAATTGTTAACTAAATTTAATTAATTATGAGTTAAAACCACTTAATTATTAGGTAAATTAACATTTTTGTAAACTAAATTAACTTAAGTGTGCATTAAATTAACTAAATTTGAATAAAATCAACTTAATGATTAATAAAATTGACTAAATTATGTAAAAAATTATTTCAAAATTTAGTTAATTTTGTGAACAATTAACTAAATTAAGTTAACTATTAAGCTAATTTAGTTCATAATTTACATAATTCACAATAATTATTAGTGAAAAAAAATTCAGTTTTTGAAATACAATTTTTAAATATGTATTTGCCACCCTATATATATTGTATTGTTTACCAATTTTGTATAAATTAGAATAGATATGTGCGAGTGGGTACGATGGGTATGTTTCTGCAGAACTCTGACTAGAGTGATGTGAACAATGCCTAGATGAATAAACAACTTTAATACTAATATTTACATTTAAAGTCATGTAATGTCTCGTATCCCAAACGCTGCCACTGTTTGGACACACATTGACATCGGAACCGGTCTTCGAGTGATAGGAAAGACAATAAGTGTTGACACAAATCATCGCCCAATCGGTCCAAAGTCTTTGCCGTAGATTATAGTCATTTTCAAACAATTTATTTTCAATAATTATAGTACATCGGAACCGGTCTTCGAGTGATAGGAAAGACAATAAGTGTTGACACAAATCATCACCGAATCGGTCCAAAGTCTTTGCCGTAGATTATAGTCATTTTCAAACAATTTATTTTCAATAATTATAGTTAATTCATATAAAATATATTTCACTGTATTTGCAATTTATTAAATAATAGCCAGTTTTGAAATAGCATTCAACCGGGTCATATAGCCTATGAATATTTGTTGAGATATTTATATCAAAAATTTATTTGAAATGATATGGAAATCAATGCTATGTTTGGAAACACACCTGTATTTCATGTCTAATACATTATAATCCTTGCAATAAGTTTAGTCAACTCTAACCGGACTTAACAATTGGTGTCAAGTCTTAATAGTTTTGAAATACACAATAATTTACAACAAAAGGAATTTAGAGTTATGATCAGCACAAAAATCTAGAAAAATATAATATACAGTATAATAAATGATTGAATTTCATAGTTAAAATACATGTATGTGAACAATATTTTAATCATTGTGTTTTGTTTTAACTTAAATTTTAAGTAAGAAATGATAGGAAATTTGAATTAAAATATGATTTATTTTCAAAAGAAAACAATTACAATATTTTTCTATCATTAATAATAAAGCTTTTAATTTTACGGCATTTTTCAATCATATTGTCGACCGATGGCTGTGTATACGTTTGTTCAGTATTATTATTGCCCTGAAGTTTAATGGACTCTAATTGTGTTAACATTGATAACGCATTCAATACACTATCGGTTACCACAATATAATTGAGAGTCAATTCTTGAAGTTTAGCAAAATATTTGATAATTTCAATAAAATGTTTCAAATCAAAACGTCTTTCCAAACTGAGTGTTAAATGAGTTAATCGATTGCATTTGTTCAGTGATTTAGTCTGTAATTCAAACATCTCGGTCAAATGAGCCGATACTGATAAACGTTTTATACGTTTAAAGTGATTATTAATTGTATGAATCATATCTGAGAATTGGCTTATGATTTGAATGCGCGGACAACCGATAGTAAATGATTTCAAGTGTTTTAAATTGTGTCCAATTTGTTTCAAATGATCCCAATGTGTGGTTAAATCCACTAAATGTGGTAGGTAATTTACACACGAATACTGTAAACGTAACTCAATTAATGCCGGCATTTGTAACACACTATTCATTAGTACTGCGAGTGAAGTATCCGTTTTCCAACAGTTCAGTACCAGTGAAAAGTATTTCAATGTCTGGCCATAGGTTTGGACAAACACTTCAAAACATTTCATATATGGTTCGTCTAAAAGAAATGAAACTTTTGTGAGTTTTGAATAAAAAATATCGTTTTAATTATTAAACACGTTCTCAAAGTGTAATAAACGCGTATCACTATACATATACATATAGCCGTTGAAATCAGTGATACTTTCGCACATTTTATACCATTTGGCGCACAATTGCTTAATAGTAGGACGAAAGGTAATGATATCCCTACTGTAGCCTTTTCGGGGTAGACTTAGTTCAATAGTTGTCAACTGTTTGGCAAACTTATCGAAAAATTTATCCATTGTTTTCTCAAATATTATGGGTTTTGCTCCCAATCTTCTGCTAAATGTAAACTGAATGTTATGTAATCGGTTGCAGTGTTTGTCAACTGATTTCATAAGTGATAGAAAATAAGCGATTTCATCGAAAGTGGTCTCAATGTGTGTAACATTTGTACACTTTTTTTGTATCACATCCAATGCGTTGACATTAATTACAATCCAATCGTAGTATTTGTCGTCTATTTTAAGCACTTGTAATGTCTTGTATACCACTCTCTGCCACTGTTTGGACACACATTCACAACGTATCCGGTCTTCGAGTGTGAGATAAGACAATAAGTGTTGACACAAATCGTCACCAAATCTGTCGAAAGAGTTTTCGCTATAAGTTTGAGACATTTTTAATTCATAATACAATTGTGAATAATAATTGATTTTTAAGTTGTTTAACGAGTATTGAAATGGCATTCAATACACTCATCAGTCATACAGTCCATCAAAGATTGAATAGTCTTACTGTACTTATTATGATATTTATATACCAAATACAGTACTGGACTTTGTATTGGGACAAGGTTAAATATGCGAAAACCTGATTTATAACTGAAACTACAGTAACTAAATTATGTCCCTGGTACAGTATAATTTAATAAATAGAATTTTGTCAGCGTTTCAAATGCTTAACACATTATAATCGGATATACGATAAGTTTACTCAACTCTAACCGGACGTAAAGGTGTGTTTGAATGAAAGTAAAATCATTTTATTTTAGATCATTCAAATAATATTTCCTTGATACATTATTCTGCATTCACAATGCAAACAATATAAACGTTTACCCGGATTACATATATAAAATAAAATACTATTTAATTTTAAAACATTCAAAGCTATCGTCTAATTCTATGTATAGTATTGCAGTTGAAAAACAAATCATTGAAAACTTGTTTGTCATCCAAACGTGTCTACCATCGCATCTCCCGTTCCCAAAGCGACTGCAAACCCGTTCCCATCCACTCATCCCTAACCTTCTCATCAATCAAATCGCTCTGACTTTTAGTCATAACGGCTCTCCAGTCGCCGGGCATACCGTCCCCCTTGACATCAGTTGTCTGTATTATTTGATCCAATAGAGTAGTGCTGTCATCACTACCGGTGCCCTCGCGTACGCCCAGTCTGTCCGCGTAATCCTTACCCAAGAATTGAGCCATTTTGACGACACTATCCTTTTGGCTGTCAATCAAACTCTCGTACGTAATGAGCGTACAGTTCTCGCGATCCCTGTGCTCCCAATGGACTCTCGTAGCCTCGAAATAGTCGCCGTACGGGAGTTCCCGACCACTCATCCACATCGAGAAGAATGCGTTGAACTCGAGGTTGCGATCAGTTTTTGATTTCCACGTCCGGTATAACGAAAGGCAAACGTCTTTCGGGTTTCGGATTATAATTAAGTAATGAGGAGAACTATTATACGCCATTTGATTCAGTGTCAGGTGGGTGGCCAGTAGGGTAGGCTTCCCAACATCCCGTTCCCCGCGCTGACTGTCCACTACGCGGGAGCCGTGTAAGTCCAGAAAGTACACATAGTGACCATGCACACTTTTGTCTGTCCTATTCAGTAGATGTGTCAATACGTCGAGACAGTATCGGACTCCAGATGTCGGACCCACCAGTAATATACGGTCGCAGTCACGGGGCTGGTAGTCCAGTGCGAACTCCAGGTGCTTTGCCTCGTGTTTGCTGAAAAATAGGTGACCCCGTACCGTTTGCACTGGTGATGCCATTTTTGGGTTATACAGTATATTAAAAAATTAGTAATATTACTGTATTTAATAAAATAGTTTCTATGGTTTACTATGTATTGTATTTATAAGTTATTATAAGTGGTTAACCGATGTCTATGAATGACAAACAATTTTATATTAGTTTCCATGCGATATACGATTGGCTATTATTTGATGACTTATACTGACGTTTGTAATATAGTTATAAAAATACAAAATGATAGTTAGTTTTTATTTTAAAAATATACCCGGATTCGCATTTGAAAAATTAATAGGCAATTGTTTTTTTGTTATAATACACAATAAATGAATTGTGTAAAATACTACAATATTTTGTCAAAAAATACAGTATTGTATACAAAATATTACAAATCTTATACTGTAATTTAATTTACACACAAATTACACAAAACCAGTTGAGACTTTACAAACATATTAAAATAATTTAAACCAAATGTATATATTTCCCATTAATGTATTGTAAATAATTAATTATAACATTACAAATCCCATAATTCTATGATCATTTCAAAACTATTCTCAACTAATACTTTGCCTAGCTAACATGGATGAACTGACAGTGTTATTTATCTAGTTTAAAAGTGTACCCAATTATTATACAAATCTTACTAGTTCATAATTATAAATGTATCAGTTATAAACCTATATAAGTTTAATAAACAAGTGGTGTGAAATCTCATATATTAAGTGAGCAGGGCAAATTCTTATTTGAAAAATATTGTATCACTCATTGCAAAAGTATACCTTAAGGTTTCGATATAATAAAATTATTCAAATGGTAATTCATATAAAATTAGTGTTTGGTTTAGGCGTTTAATCTGATGCATAATATGATATAAAATTTAATTAATCAATATTAGTGAGCAATGATTTAAACTTAATGTATGTTTTGTGAATCAAATTCAAATAAAGGGTAAAAACTTTATTCACATTAAAGTGTTGATCGCTATTCGCGTCGATAGAGTGCACTGACTGTCGGACACAACACGTGACACGCATTGAGACAATTGCGGTGTTTGTGTGACTAATGACTCATTGGCTCACAATCTCGTCAACTGTGGCCACAAGTGGTCACCAAAAAGGTCTTAATTATCCGTTGAATAAGACTTTTGTGGCACTCACTGCGAGAATACCTGGCGTTTCACTCATCACTTCATTTGGTAAGCATTTCGGCCTTTAATTCACATTTGATTTCACTTTTTAATCTCATTTACAAAGTCTTTGCCGAAGACTTGCCACTCGTTTGTGTCGCCACTTCTTGAGACCATTCCTCACATACTATGAGACAATACTTTTCCATCAAATGAGTCTAAAAGTCTCATCCGTTTGACAGCATCGACAGCACCGGTAGTATAGATTGCATATTACATACCATTCCTCGTAAGTCATGCCAAATGAGTGTTGAATTGGTTTTTGTTTGAATGAATGAAACGTTTGTTTGTTTTCGAAGAATACATTTTGGATTCAATTGGTGGACATCTCGTGGTATCGACAGCACCGGTAATATTGACTACAACACCGATAGTAAGTCTTATTGAGTGATAAGTTTTGAATGAATGACTCATTCATTGATTTGATTATCAATTGATTCGCGGATTATGTCGAGGAATGAGACACAGAATACGCGCTCAAGAAATAGTCATACAATGAATGCGACAAAAATCTACCGCAAAGACTCTTTGGACCGATTCGGTGACGATTTGTGTCAACACTTACTGTCTTTCCTATCACTCTCTTCGCGGTTCCGATGTGAATGTGTGTCCAAACAGTGGCAGCGATTGATATATAAGACACAAACAGTGCTATCATTTAGTCGGAGATTAGACTCATTTGGTGTCAAAATAAACGACAAAACGTTTGAATGGGTTCTCAAAGCCATTGCGAAAAAGTGTACAAACATTACACGCATTGACTGTCTGTACGACGACTTTGTAGTCAACGACTTAAAGTTGGACTCAATTACCAAATATTGCGATCATTTGAATGCATTGGATGCGAACCTTCGCTGCGATATTAACCCCAAAACAATTGACAACTTTTTCGCGAAGTTTGCTAAACAGTTGAAGACATTGCGAGTGATTAGTAGCGCCAACACTGCGTCCTTCGCAGCGAATGTGAAGTTATGCACGAATTTGGTTGAAATGAATGATCGCCACGACTTGAACAGCACTAGAAATGCATTGGATCTATTGAGTGACACTTCGCACACATTTGTATTACGAAGACTTTGCAAATTGACAATTGCTTTCGGTATAACCGTACAAACAATCCGTTTCTTTGAGATATTTGTCACAAATTATGGCCAAAGAGTGAAAACATTTCGTTTGAAAGCGCGCTCCAAATACGATGAGAAGTCCGTTGATATACTGATGACTGTTTGTCGCAAATGAGACAATTAGTGGATTTGGAGATCGATTCTTGGGATCAAACACTGAATGGTTTACTTCTGAGTCGATTGAAGCCACCAATCGGTGTGAAGTGTCGTTCACTCACGAGACTGTCGTTTGTGTTCAATGTATTCACGAATTCAAACGCATATTATCGGCAATTAATGCAAACAATTAGCAAAAACTTTAAACAATTGAAACGTTTGGAAATCACAAAAATGAACGATCAGTCTGTAGTTATAAGTGAATCACTGAATCGTTTGAATCGATTAACACATCTGAAACTTATGGGTAATATTTGTGACAAGGGTTTCATTAGTCATGAATTCTTTGAGAATATACATCAGAATATTCCTAATGTCCAGTACATAGATATTAACAAAGTAAAAGTCACGTCACATGTGTTGAACTCAAAGAATAACTCAAGAATATTCATAGCATTAGACTCACCGGTGATGAGGAATACCTACGAATGTATGTCCAGAATGTGGTGGAAATGTGTCATAAAATTAGTTGTTTTCAAGTTAATCGTAAAAAGTATCGTATTTTGTAAATATTTATCGATAATAGGATTCATTTCTTTTAAATTGTTTTTCCTTTACTACTCTATAATTTTTCTAAACACCGTATGACTGATCCAATTGTGTCCTATAATGAGATCATTAATTATAACAGAAATAATATTTTTCAAAATTTATTCATTAATTGAACACAATTTCATTGAATTGATTGTAAAATGTTTGCATTCATTAAGAAGTTGTTTAATGAATGCTATGCTTATAATGTCACGAATCTATGTATGGCTTAATTTGAATTTAATTTTCCTTGTTCAATATTTAAATAAATGAATTATTAAAACATAAAATGTGTAGAAAATAACAATAAGTTTAATTACAATTTCATTTGTGTTCACTTGAAGTTGATTCACAAAAATACAGTTAACTGTAAGTAATGTGTATTCGTGTCCATAGAGTGCACTCATCGTGTGATTGCATTCAATGTGTGAACAGCTGTTCAAGAGTTTGACATTTGATTTGTAAACAAATTACAATTCAATCAATGATTGCGTGAATTAACTGTAACTCCAGTTATTGGCTTACAATTGGGTATATAGTGAACGGTTTGCTGAGTCAACAGCACCGGTAGTCAAGAATATATTTGTCATTCAATTGGTGGACATTTCGTGGTATCGACAGCACCGGTAGTATTGATCACAACACCGATAGTAAGTCTATTGAGTGATAGGTTTGAATGAATGACTCATTCATTGATTTGATTATCAATTGATTCGCAGATATGTCGAGGAATAGGACAACGAGAATGCGGTTAAGAAGCGATACAACTCTGTGTCAAGGCTTCGGCGGCAAAGACTCTTTGGACCGATTCGGTGACGATTTGTGTCAACACTTATTGTCTTTCCTATCACTCTCTTCGCGGTTCCGATGTGAATGTGTGTCCAAACAGTGGCAGAGAGTGGTATACGAGACACAAACGGATCTCATAATTAGTGGCTGCGGTATAGACCCGATTCCAGCGAATATAAGTCACAAGAGGTTTGAATGGATACTCAAAAAGTGTGCAAACATTACACACATTGAATGCACGGCTTATGGCTATATGTTGACCGACTCTATGGTGAACTCAATCGTCAAACACTGCCGTCATTTGAATGCATTTCTGATGGACTGCGGCGCGAGTGTTAACCGCAAGACTATCGACACGTTTTTCGCTACATTTGCCAAACAATTGAAGACAATCCGTGTCGTCGATCACACGGAAAGTGAGACCATTTGGACGTCATTGGAAAGAAATGTGAAGTTTTGCACGAATTTGCATGAATTGGATGATAG
This sequence comes from Oppiella nova, assembly GCA_905397405.1. Lineage (NCBI taxonomy): Eukaryota > Metazoa > Arthropoda > Arachnida > Sarcoptiformes > Oppiidae > Oppiella > Oppiella nova. The sequence goes on along the minus strand of CAJPVJ010001530.1, from coordinate 7,464 downwards.
TTTCCCCGACTTCTGGTACGTTAGTACGAAAGCGTTGGACCTATTGAGTGATGCTTCACACGAGTTTGCGTTACGAACAGTGCATACATTTAGGATCTCTTTTAAGGAACAATTAATGAATTTGTTTGAAACATTTGTCGCAAACTATGGCCAAAGAGTGCACACAATATGTGTCGATACCTTAGACCAGAATCTCTATGAGAAGTCTTTGGATATACTGATGACTGGTTTGTCACAAATGCCACAATTAATTGATTTACAGATTAATTCCTATGACGATCCGTTGAGTACTTTCATAACGAGTCGATTGAAGCCAATTGGTGTCAACTGTAAGAAACTCAAGAGACTGGCGCTCACTGTAGACATGGATTCCGGCGTTTATGGCCTGTTATTGCAAACTATTAATGAAAACTTCAATCAATTAAAGCGATTGGAAGTAATGAACAGAAAAGAAGCAACTTTTCTGTTAACGAGTGAATCGCTGAACCGATGCAATCGATTAACGCATTTGACACTCATTTGCGGGTATTTCTATGACCGGGACTACAACTATGTGGACAATAAGTTCTTTAAGAATATCGATCAGAATATTCCTAATGTGGTGTACATGCGGATCTTGACCAACAAAATCGGCAAATGTGTTGAATAGTGTGTCGAAACTCAAGAATATTCGTTACGTCGAACTCGACGGCAATTCCACGTACAGACAAAAGGCTGTCCAGAATCTCGCGAGCAAATGTCCCAAGGTTAGTTTTTGCGATAATGGGTATCAGGTTTTGTGAGTGTTTAGTGAGTATTTGGGGACAATTGTACATTTTTTTGGTTTAATATTTGAACAAAGTTTGAATTGTATTACTCTGACTATAACTTTCTAAATGCTGTTACAATTAACTATTTGTTGAAATTGCTATAAAGTCTGTATTTGTAATAAAGTTTGTAACATTATTTCATTTGTGATGTTCAAGTGTTTTACTTATATTACATGCGTCTAGTTACTAGTCATTAAAACGACTGGAAATTAAAAAATATTTGTTTAAAAACTTTAAACCTAATTATTCTGGTAATGAATGCAAACGTATCGCACATTTAACGCTGCATTTAGATGTCAATGATTTCGCTAATTATATCACATATGAGTCGAAATTCTTTATCAAATGTTTGGCAAACTTTTGCCAACAGTTTCCCAAACTTTTGTACTTAAGTGTGGAAAACATTTTCATTACAAATGCTTTGTTGAAGTCATTGTCGAGACTCAGGAATATTCAATACATTAGACTCAGAGGTGTCTCTAAATATCAGATATTAGAGGATTTGTATAAAAATAATCCTAATATAATGATCATTTAAATTATTGCTTAAATATCAGCGAATAAACTGTGCCGGCTATTATATTATGTATTCACAAATTTGTCATTAAAAGATACTTGTAATACACTGTACAACTTATAGAAATGCATTACAGTATATGGACAATTTTAATATACTACAGTGTACAAAGTATTGAAGTATTTGAGTAATAATTTCTATTTGAGAGTTCATTACAAATTTTATGCACACATTAACAAAATAAATTTTTGTTTTTAATTAATTAATTTACTAAATTAGTTTATAAATTATGAATACAAACCTAGTTTTAGTATATTTCAAATGTGCCGCCAGTAGTGTCACGTGATTTGCACACCTGTTTTGCGGGCCAATCACCACATTGTTTACTATGAGTTCATTCACTGTCTGTCACTCAATGTGTTTGCAAACAGTGTTTACATTTCATGTCATTTACTAATCAAACGCTTGATTCAATGATTGGTTATTTAAAAATTCAATTATTTTTAGTATCAATACATATGAGAGTGTGACCACAAGTATATACACAATCAACGGCACCGGTAGTACACGATCTCTACGATAGTACTGTACGAGTGAGTCATTAGTTAACAATGTGTTGTGTTTTCAATGAATGAGTATTTCATTAATTGTTTGTTATTTGTATTCAGGTTTTAGTGAAACAAGTCGTCAATGGATTGCAAAGTATTGTCTCATAAGTGGTGAGAGGAATGACCGCAAGAAGTAGTCATACAATGAATGCACAGAAAGTCTATCCGAAAGACTCTTTGGACCGATTCGGTGATGATTTGTGTCAACACTTATTGTCTTTCCTATCACTCGAAGACCGGTTCCGATGTCAATGTGTGTCCAAACAGTGGCAGAGAGTCGTATATAAGACACAGACAGTGCTTAAGATCGATGACTGGGGTATTGACGCGACTTCAGTGCATATAAACGACAAGATGTTTGAATGGATACTCAAAAAGTGTGAAAACATTGCACGCATTGAGTGTCAATTCATGGCCTTTGAGTTTGTGTTGACCGACACTAAGATGGACTCAATTGTCAAACACTGCCGTCATTTGAATGCATTTGTTATGGACTTTTGACACCACATTGAAAGCAAAAGTATTGATAAGTTTTTCGCCACATTTGCCAAACAGTTGAAGGCAATACGAGTCACAGATAAAACGGAAAGTCAGACAATTTGGAAGTCGTTGGAAAGGCATCTGAAGTTTTGCGCCAATTTGACACAATTGGATGATAACCGCGACTACGGCTACCATACTGTGAATGTGTTAAATCTATTGAGTGATACTTCGCAGGAGTTTGTGTTACGAAAAGCGCATAAATTTAAGTTTGTTTTCGACATAAGAAAAGTCAATTGCTTTGAAATATTTGTCGCAAACTATGACCAAAGAGTGCAAACAATTTGTGTCGATATCTTATACGGGAGTTGCGATGAGAAGTCTGCGGACATACTGATGACTGGTTTGTCACAAATGTCACGATTAATTGATTTACAGATTAATTATTATGACAATCGGTTGAGTACTATCATAACGAGTCGATTGAACCCAATTGGTATCAACTGTAAGAAACTCAAGAGACTGACTCTCACCGTAGATATGAATTCCGACAATTATTGCCTGTTATTGCAAACTATTAATGAAAACTTTAATCAATTAAAGCGATTGGAAGTGAAGAGCATAAGTCACGGGACTTTTCAATTAACGAGTGAATCCCTAAACCTTTGCAATCGATTAACTCATTTAACACTGGGTTCCCGGTATTTCACCTGTAGTCTTGTGGACAATAAGTTCTTTGAGAATATCGATCAGAATATTCCTAATGTGGTATACATGCATATAATTACCACAGAAATGACCGAAAATGTGTTGAATAGTGTGTCCAAACTCAAGAATATTCGCTCCGTTGAGCTCAGGGGTGATCCCACTTACAGTCAAAAGGCTGTCCACAATCTCCCAACAAATGCGAACAAATGTCCCAAAATCTCTAGACTTTGTGTTAATGGAGGTCTGGTTTTGTGAGCATTTTCGGCAATTTATACTTTTTGTGTTCAATATTTCTATCATTTTAATTACATCTCAATTGTATTACTCTAACTTTGACTATAACTTTGTAATACTGTTTCAATTCACTGTTCCGTAAAATGACTGTAAGTCTGTATTTGTAATAAAATAGCATTATCTAATTAGTAGTGTTTATGTGTTTTAGTTATACTGTATTACAATCATCTAAGTAGTAGTTATCATACATAGCGTGCAATACCGGTGCACAACAGGACTGTATCTTAAAAAATATAAAGTGTGGAAAAGTTGCGCTCTTAATGTGATTTACAACGGGAAAGCCTAATCTATTGCTATTTATAGCCACATGTATTCATGGAATTCTATAATTCTATAAGAATTTCACAATTATTCTCAAATGATACATTCCCTAGGTAAAAGGGTGAACTGACATTGTTAATTATCTAGTTCAAAAGTGCACTCAACTACTGTATTATACAAAACTTACTACCGTAAGTTAATAATTATAAATTATCAGTTATAATCCCATATAAGTTTAATTAACAATTGGTGTGAAATCTCATATAATTAAGTATTTTTCAATCAATTTATTCAATATTTAAATAAATTACAAAGATAACTAAAATGTGTAGAAAATTATAATAAGTTTATAGGAAAATAGGCGAAATTTGTGTGATGACTATTTCATGAGAATTTTAATATTAGATAAAACGTTACATATAATTAACATTTGCTATCCCCCTATAAATGTGTTATATTTTGCTAAATATATTGCATATCAAACAATTAAAAAATACTTATAACTGTTTCTCTATTTCTGTATAAAACAAATAGCATTCATAGCCTTAATGTCTGTATGTTTTTATGCACTATTATAGTGTTAAACACATTCATGTAAATGCTTTGATCGGACCGATAGACAGACACTGACGCCAAACACATACGCCGACAAAAAGTGAGACATTCAGTGAGTAGTAGTACAGTAAGTGTGTGCGAGAGAGAGAGAGAGAGCTAACAGTATCACTCTACCCCTACACCTCCCTTTTGATAAAGTTTATAAAAGTTTCAAATTCCAAATATTTACATCTATGACCTGTCAAACTGGTCTTATCAGTGGCTAATAGCCAATGGTCAGTGAGAATACCTACTGATAAGACCAGTTTGACAGGTCATAGATGTAAATATTTGGAATTTGATAATTTTATTAACTCTAGTAGCGAACCCACCCATTAATATACAGTAACGGTATATGTGTTGCCAGTAGTGCCCATTCAAAACATGCAATACGTTTTCCCATAGAATAACATTGTCATACTTATGTGATATCTATGGTTTTCGCTGACTCATTGTCAGTCTCACAGTCAGTGTATTGAATGCCTGTTCAGTGAACACATGTCTGACGTATGGTTTGAAAACTAATTGCAATTTAATCGCAATTTTGTGTACAATTAGTGAACAGTTTGTTAGTATCGTCGGCACCGGTAGGTATTGAATGCTGTGTCAAACAGATGTCTATTACATCTGGACTCAGGACTGCCATCGAGTGATAGGTCTGAATGAACGACTCATTCATTGATTTGATTATCAATTGATTCACAGATATGTCGAGGAATGAGACACAGAATACGCGCTTAAGAAGTGATACAACTCTGACACAAGTCTTCGGCGGCAAAGACTCTTTGGACCGATTCGGTGATGATTTATGTGAAGTCTTATTGTCTTTCCTATCACTCTCTTCGCGGTTCCGATGTGAATGTGTGTCCAAACAGTGGCAGAGAGTCGTATATAAGACACAGACAGTGCTTAATATCGATGACTGGGGTATTGACGCGACTTCAGTGCATATAAACGACAAGAGGTTTGAATGGATACTCAAAAAGTGTGTAAACATTACACGCATTGTCTGTCGCTCTCGCGATTTTAAGTACGTGTTCACCGATTCCTGGATGAAATCAATTGACGAATATTGCCATCATTTGAATGCATTTGTGGCGGACTTCCGACACCCGATTACCAGCGAAAGTATTGACAAATTTTTTGCGAAGTTTGCCAAACAATTGAAGACAATCGCCGTCACCGATAGGACTGAAAGTCAGTTATTTTGGAAGTCATTGGAAAGGCATCTGAAGTTTTGCACAAAATTGACACAATTGGGCGATCCACACACCATTGGTGGAGGTATTAAGGCAACGCTGGATCTATTGAGTGATACTTCGGACGAGTTTGTACTGCAATACCTTAAGAAATTTTGGTTTACTTTTGACAAACCACAAGTCGATTGCTTTGAGATATTTGTCGCAAACTATGGCCAAAGAGTGCACACAATTTTTGTCAGTATTGTCGACCAGAATTTCGATAAGAAGTCTATGGCTATAGTGATGAATGGTTTGTCACAAATGTCACAATTAATTGATTTACGCTTTTATTGTAATGAGTATCCGTTGAGTATTTTCATAACGAGTCGATTGAAGCCAATTGGTGTCAACTGCGAGAAACTCAAGAGACTGACGCTCAGTGTAACCATCGATTCCAGCGGCGATTATCGCCTGTTATTGCAAACTATTAATGAAAACTTTAATCAATTAAAGCGATTGGAAGTAATGAACACAAGTCCCGGGATTTTTCAATTAACGAGTGAATCCCTAAACCTTTGCAATCGATTAACGCATTTAACACTGTTTTCCATGGATTGCTACTATAGTTTTGTGGACGATAACTTCTTTGAGAATATCGATCAAAATATTCCTAATGTGGTATACATGCAGATAAAGACCACAAAAGTCACCGAAAATATATTGAATAGTGTATCGAAACTCAAGAATATTCGCTTCGTTGAGCTCGTGGGTGAACCCTTGTACAGTCAAAAGGCTGTCCACAATCTCGTGAAGAAATGTCCCAAAATCGCTAGACTTTGTGTTAAAGACAGCCTTGGTTTGACTGAATTGTTGGCTAGTTTGGCTAGTGTTGCCAACTCTAATAATTATCACCCTGGAGATTTACATAAATTCTACTCCAATTTCCTGGAGAATCGTGGAGGAATTGTTTATTAATTTAAAACAGAAAATAATTATTTATGAAAATTTTAATGTATTAATTCGAAACAAGTGAATTTATATAAATTAAATTAATTATAATTAAATTAAGTTGTAATGTAATAAAAATTAATTTTTAATAATTGTTTACTAAATTATACCTTTTAAATTATTAATATTTATTGAAAACTATAGTAAAATAGATCTGAAACTTTTATAATATAGATTATTTTATGCCTTTATGCTATCATTTGTTATATTAAATAGATATTAAATGATTTTTATCACTCTGAGTACATTATGTTCTGTTTATGTTATTTTAACCATACTATTGCATTATTATTAAATATTTGTTATCTATATTATCAATACATTGTAAATTTGTATTATATAACATATAATTTTTAGGTCTAAAATAATCGATCAATGTTTCAATAAAACTATTAGTTATTTAGTTTAACTCGTTAGTAAAATTATTTAGTTTAGAGTATCAAAAGTAACTATTTATTATTCAAAAGTGATATAATTATTTTTAGGTCTAAAATAATCGATGAATGTTTCAATAAAACTATTAGTTATTTATCTTAACTCGTTAGTAAAATTATTTAGTTTAGAGTATCAAAAGTAACTATTTATTATTCAAAAGTGATATAATCTTATAAGAAACATGTATATTTTTGTTAAACATGTTATGAATTTTTTCCTGGAGGTCCCCATATCCAGGCCAGACCTCAAACTGAAGTCTGAGTTGAACACCCGATTCCTGGAGACTTCAGGCAAAATCTGGAGGGTTGGCAACACTACTGTTGGCTAACAATACAAGAACGGGAAGTGATCACGCTAATTGCAATTAAAACCGCAATTAATTGCAATTATAATTAAGTAATGAGGAGAAGAACTATATGCCATTTTGCTCTCTTATACATAGAAAACACAATTAGTTAATAAAAAATCTCATAAATAAATGCCAAAAACGGTATTTCAAATAGCGATACGACTGACCATCGGAACGGTAGCATCGTTTGCGTGATATCCGCCGACAATACCATTGGTTT
>CAJPVJ010001529.1:0-16071 GCA_905397405.1 Oppiella nova | reverse complement strand
GAGCCTTTTATACATTGATTTTATCACATATTCCTAAGAGTTGTGTGAATTCCACAAAAATTTTACATTTTATTTACAAAAACTTTATTTACGTTTTTCTCTTTTAAATCTCGGTTTTCATTAAATGCGAAAAACTAAGTATTGAAAGCAATTTGCACTCACTTTGGGACCACAAATGAAAGCCTAATTTTTTCATCGCTCAGACACTCTCTCTCTCACTATCACTGCAACAGAACCCCAAAAGACAATGAATTAAATGACGAGAAATAGTCGGAAAAATATATAACTTTTTTCTAAACTGAAAATTTTATGGCAATAATTATTTTTGGCAGAGATTTTTGCACAAATTGTGTGTACTCGACACAGTGACAGTGTTTGGGGCGCACCGGGAGCAGCACTGGGAGCTGATATAGTGTGCAGAATTGTGCGAATAGATAGTGAGAAGAGATGTATTCGTGAAACAAAGATGCGTTTATGTGGACAAAGACTCGCAAACATGAGCTGCACATAAAAGTTTGTTTCTCAGAAACGGCACAATTTATATCTCCCGAAGTCTTTTCAAATGTCTGTGCCTTCGCTGCGAGTGTTTTGGCCTTTTCTCTGTATATCTATATATTATTGGCCTCTTTTTTATGGTTTATATGAGGCATAAAACCGTTATTACAGCCCAAACGCAGTCAGACTAACACAGGCTTCAAATGATCGCCGCTTTGAGCGCATGTTATTCGTGAAGGACTTCAATGTCTTCAATGATATACTATTTTTGCGATACTTTTCTTTCTCTTTACGCCAAACTTATGTTTCTCTTACTCTTAAATAATATTTGATTATTATTATTAAAATACAAGAAAGTCTCACATCGTTTCCAAATCTAATTATAAGATTTACAGCAGATTTACAACCCTTGAAATCCAATAGCAAAACATGTCGCAAACTTTCGGCTTATTTTACTTTTGAATTTTAATTTAATGCCAAAAAATAATACTCTGTTTAATAGTTTTTTAAATTTAAACGTCTCTCACTCACACTCCCTCCCTCCCTATCCCTCGACTCAGTTCCCAAATCATGACAATTGATAATAAGTGGTGTTCATCACAATCATTGTCACCATTTGTCCCCCCATTACGACTCGTTAGTAAAAATGTTGTGCAAAATACCGCCGAAGGGTGTCATAGATTTATTTTAATTGCAATATTAAACGAGTTTTTTATTTCCAACACATTATCTCTCGTTTTTTCACTGTATTTATGGGAAAAATTCCTTTCTATTAAAGAAATCGCTTTTAATATCTGTATTAATGTTAGTATTCATAGAATGCTATATAAAGAGACTTAATATATATTTTTCACATTTCTATCAATTTCTATATATATTTTGATTTATTTCTTAAAAAGAGAAAATCCTTTTAAATCTTATTTTCAAGATAAATCAAAATATTATTTTAAAATAAAAAAATATAGGAAAAATCAAGCTAAAACTGAATTATGATTTTAATGCTTATATTAAAAGATTTATTTTAAGACTAAATATTAAATTCTTGAGCAATCATTCAATCATTTAATATTTTGATAGCTTTTTACTTTAAAAAATAATTTGCTTTTTAGATATCAGTTATGAATAGTAATTTTAGCGGCTTTTATATGTGACGCAAATATAATATTTTGAAAATTTGGTTAAAATAATTTCAAGTAATTTATAAATCATAGCAAACATAAAGTATCGCAAACACTGATCTGTGTTGCCTTCAAAATTAAATTAAAATCACATTAAAACTGATGAAAATTCATGCGTTTATATAAGGCATTCATATAACTTATTATAAGAATGCAAACATTCATTTGAAACTCAATTTATTGCATTAAATTAGAAATAATATTAATCTAAAACTTTTCTATAATTAATTTTTGAGTTTTTTGAGCTAAAAAATGTTTGCCGAATAAATCACATCCCATTCTCTGTGAGCTTTTCCATTGAATTCTTGTCATAATTATCTCCAGACATATAAATATATTTTATTGGACGGCATAATAGACACTCCCCTCACTGTCATACATGAGTTAATCAATCTTTTATCTCAATACATGCCATAATTATAATTTTCTTTTTTGACATTAGTTTTAAACATATTTCGCTGACAGAATCAATAAAATATACACATGCCCTGTTGTTATATTAATCACTGGTTTATAATATGATAATTATGTGAACAATATTTTCATAATGAAATGCATGCTCAACGAGAAATCAGGTTTTGCAGCCACAAACTCATTACCGGTTGCTGTCATACAATATAATAACTATAACCATGCTAATAACTAACTGGCATTCAAAACTATAACCATATTTCTAGCGCCTCCCTTCACTAATGCGCCAATCATTGCGTTTTGTTTTTAAGATATTTTATGCAATTTTTATTATAGTTTAAAATTTAAACTTTAAATCCAGTGCTTTATGTAATATAATAGAGAATCTGAGGCACAGAATATACTGTAAATCAAATCAAATAAGATTATTGAAGGAGAGATAAAAGTGAATACAATATAACTTATTATTCATCGTTTGGTGTAAGCACTGAAGGAATGGTAACTTTGAAGCCTTAGTTATAAAGTAATTTATTTGAAAAGTCTATTGCAATCGTTTATAACTAACTGTTTTGTGCATAAATAGCAATGCAATCATTTTAATCAAATAATCTTTTTGTGTAAAACTTTTTATGCATATAAAGAGCCCTCTCTTTCTGGATCTATATAGAGGTTATTAATTATAAGGCTTAGACATGAAAATTACCAAATTGTGCACGAGTTCACTTGCACTCAAGTCACTGGCTTCCACTACCAGTCCCCTCACCACCACTCGCACCATCAGCTCATATACACTACCAAACTGATAGCTATAGTATAAAATTTAATATAAACTAAAACTTTAATTCACTGCGAGATCAGAGCTTTTATGAAAACGGTAGTCAAGCGTATGATAGAGTGTGTGCGAGAGAGAGAGAGAGAGAGAGAGAAAGAGAGAGGCTCTTTATATGCATAAAAAGTTTTACACAAAAAGATTATTTTATTTTCATGTCTAAGCCTTATAATTAATAACCTCTATATAGATCCAGAAAGAGAGAGAGAGAGAGAGAGAAAGAGAGAGAGAGAGAGAGAGAGAGAGAATGTCTCTAATTATTCATAACCAAACAAAAAGACAGAGACCCCGAAGCACCGCTATTATGGTTTGTAATATGGATGCGCCAACACTGGCATCATTGGCATCCCTGCCATCCCTATGCCTACCAGTGCTGGTGTATTATATTGTGAATGCAATTCTAGCAGATGTGTAACGCTTTAGTTATTACTCATTTTGTTGACGGTATGTATGCTTTGCTTTGGCGTTCAAGTGAACACCAAAACTATAGCTATGGTATAGCAATGGTATAGCTATGGTATAGCAATAGCACAATCTTTTGCTTTATTAACTATCGTTAGAGGGGATACATGGAAAGGGAGGATTTCCAGACTTATGTGTACTTTTATATCACGTATGCAACCATTTATATTGATATGCACTTGAATTAAGTACATTCACTGGTCTTACGCTCATAGTATATATCACTATATTTTGTGACTAGAAATGAGTTTAAGTAGAAATACAACCATTTCTATCATATCTTATGCTATGAACGCCACCAGCAATAACACTGTGAGAGACGATTGCATTGATAACAAAACTATTGCCGATTTTTCAATCAATTCTCAGCACTCAATTCATCGCCAAATTGCTTCTCATAACTATCATATTTGGCCCCAATTTCTACCCTTCCCGACGATACGCCTCCCCTCCGCCCACACTATCATTGTTTTGGTAATCAAAATATTTTATTCAACTCATAGCTAACATGTAAGCACTTCATAGAGTATAACACTCTATGAGATCTCATGGATGTCATGAATGCTACGAATAACTTCACAAAAATTTACTAAATTTGTGTGGTTTTTGTGTGTTTAAAATTTTTATCGACAATAGTCTGTATTTGGTTGACTAATATTATGTTACTCTTACTAATCCTGATGTTAGTTCTGAATACCAGGGCTGCCGGTGCAGTGATTTGCACGAGTTATCGGTCATATAATTTATTTTGAATGTTATAAAAGCGCTCAAATAATTGCAATTTTCGTATAATTTTACATAATATTCAAATTCTGTTCATAACATCTAATCCTTATTTATGATAATCTATTTGAATAATTATTCAAAAAATTATTTCATATATCATTTGTGAAGTCAATTAAGTAGTTAAATGAATTCCACTTAAGATTGTAATCAAAGTCTACTTAATATACTTTTCACTAATTCTAGTCCATAATTATGATTGAATCAGTAATCCATACACTGTTTATCTAAACAAATCTGAGATTTGAGTTGTGTTTATATCTTCATATAATATATAAAATTGTATAATCAGTAGTGAAAAGGAAAGACTTCAAAGAATTCAGATTTTAATTTCTAAAATTGTCGAAAATTTTCTGATTATCTAAACATTTAATCTGTCATTTAAAATACGAAAACTATTTTCTCATTAAAATACAATATTGTCTGTCAGTTGGAAAAGTCTGATAATTCTCATAATTTTTATGAAAATATTTCCCCGAAAACTTTTCGCATTAAACTAAATGAACAAAAAGCTAATTTTTATGTTATCTAAAACTGTTTGAAATTTATTTTTATATACAAAACCATTATTTCGATAAATATTTGCTTGTATTCCAACTTTGATGGAGAAGTTAAGCAAAAATATTTCCCAAAAACGAAACCATTATTTTTGCAAAAATCATTAACAAAAAGAAAGATTAAATGAATATAAAATTAATTTTTTAAAAGTTTAAATTTTATTTTTATTAATTTAAATTAATTATTTAATTAATTTCATGAAATACTCGACTCTAAGCAGTGATTTATAAATCAATTTAATTGATTAGTGAAGCGAATAGTTATTTCATGACAACAAGTTTTGTTGTTTTGATTGTTTTGTGTGAATAACAAAAATATTTATATTTATGTTGCGTTTGATTGTATAACTAATACAATAAACATGGAGTTTGTGTTATGCAATAAATTTATATATTAATGAAATATACAGTAAGATATAGTAATATATTCTGTAAGGGCGTAGAGGTTAACACGTTTTCGGGTATGGAGTCAATCGCCGGTCCCCATGAATGCCCTGTCAGTGCCAGTCACGCACATCCATACATCCATACGATTGCCTAAACCCTAAATAAGTGCAAGTATTTTATTATTTGGGTTCACTTCGCGTCACATATAATAGCAAATGGAAAGCCAACGGAAGATGAGTTGAGTTGGGATGACATGATGTGGAGAGCAGTTCCCCATTGAGTCTGAAATATTTAGTGTGGGGGTCGGGGTCATACATGTCAACGGCTTCGCGAGTGCAACGGGTGGAGGGGAACTGACAACTATGAGGGCATGCATTCATATATTAGTTACTTGTATTTCATATGAGTGTATATAATATGAGCCAAAAGATGATTATTGATGGCATAAGTTCGTAGCCGACTATTACTATCACTATTACTGTACTATTATGGGTGATGTCAATGATGTCGACTATGAGTGCTCTACAGCGTCGCTCATATCCAGCTCCCGGTGCTACTACGCTGTACTACCAGTGCTTTTCACAGCTATAAGTGCCGTATGAGTGCTGCTCGGATACATTTATGAGCTTAATCACTGCAAAATATGCCTGATATGTATGATATGTCTAAATGTTTGCCATTGTTTTTCACAACTATTCATAACATTTGCAGCCGTTTTTCATTTTAGATGAAAATATTTTCTTTATTCTGTATTTTGATTGTATTAAACAAATGACAATAAAATACAAATTTAGAGATATATTTGACTCAATTAATGTTCAACTCAATTCAATTAGATTTTTTTGTTCAGTCAAAAAATATTGCATTTTCTCATAAACTGAACTAATATTAAATGATTGGATATAATGTCTGTAAAGTATCGCAAACTGATAGAGTATTTCACATTTGAGTACTCAATGCTTTATAAATAAATCAAATATTAATGTTTTGTTGATTCCCGAGTATAACTCAAATATTGATTGAATTTATTTTTTTGTAAAATGTTTCTCATTTCTCAAAACGCCATAACGTTTGTGAGGCGAAGGCATTAGCAAAAAATAGTTTTGTTATAAAAATAACTTTTATTTGTCATTATTTTCATGTCTTGTAAAAGAAGAGACAAAAGAAATCAAATTATTATTGTTTTGAATGAAATGTAGTTATAGTTGGCATTTGGTGTTGACTGTCGCCAAAGTGGGGTCTCTGCCATCCAATTACATTAACTTCTTGTCTTACATCCTGGCACTTGTCGTTACACTCAAAACGGCACTCATTTTCGGGCTTAAATCAGACTTTGCTTATAGTTTATGTGTTATATGTTTCGTCAAAATTCTGTCCGATGTTTCCAACAAAACTACTCGTGTTATCATTGCCTGTGCTGTCAATGCATTCAATGTCTATGTCTGTGCTCTCTATTCTGTATTTCCAATAAGTAATCAATAAGTGTGTGCTTTTAGTCAACTATTTCCTCTCTCTCTCTCTCTCTCTCTCCAGTCTCTCTACCGTCTTATGAGTGCTGAGACAAAAAGCTCATCTCTCGGTGAGACACTGGTATGAATGGTAGTGATGGTAGTGTCAAACCTCCCATCTCTTCATGAGCTGTCATTCAATAATTGGTGCGAAGAGTGGAACTCAAAGATTGTGATTGTGAGCGACGAACAGACGAATTGGTAGATCTCATCAAATGCTTTATGCCTTATAAGACGGACAGCACTTTTGCCCAAAATGTCAAACAATTTTCCGCTTTTTTACAACACTGTCAGCCCTGCCATCCGATGCCATATTCTTTTATACATTAGTCAACATAGAAACTAATGGTGTGTTTTAAGTCAAATAGGCGTTGGAAGGCCTCAAAAAGTTGGATCCCAGAGATGAGATGTGCATTCAAAAAGAATATGTGACACTTTCAGGGGAACGGCATCAACATCAGGGATAAACGCTACTCAATGACAGTGAGAGTTAGAGAGAGTTAGGCAACAGTAGGAGAGAGAGAGAGAGAGAGAGAGACTGGAGAGAGATAATTATTGAATGACAGCTCATGAAGAGATGGGAGGTTTGACACTACCATCACTACCATTCATACCAGTGTCTCACCGAGAGATGAGCTTTTTGTCTCAGCACTCATAAGACGGTAGAGAGAGAGAGAGAGAGAGAGAGAGAGAGAGAGAGAGACTGGAGAGAGAATGAGAGTTGGATTTTGTGACAAGTAGTTAATCATTGGATACAAAAGTATTGTATACGAAAACCAGAAGCGAGTGATGATGTGATGATACACTCAATCTAATGCAATGTAATATAACTATAGCTATAGATATAACACAATTTCAATCGAGAATACTGTATGAGATAATAGTTTCTATTTATTCACTCCTTTATTGTGGCTCTCATTGCAATGTTTTCAATGTTTTATTTTATTCTTTCTGTTTTCCGAAAAAATACTTTTTTGCCGCACATTAGTGTCAAAGACTTCTTATTCAGTGAACTTTTTTCAGAATAATTATTAACCACTTCTTTGCTCACAAAGTGAACGATCTTTTCATTCATTCGACATCTACTCAAATAAGACTCAAATCTAATGCTATTTTTGTTTGAAACAAAAAAAACTAAAACCGAATTTTAAAGAATAAAAAATTCTGTTTTTACAGAGAAAATCATTTATTCAAAGATTTTTATTATTCAGTTATTGTGTAAGAGTTATATAATGTGGGAAACGAGTCAATCCAAACCGTGGATTCGCTCCACAATTTTCATATCATTTACTTTCAATACAATTTCAAGCTTTACATGTAAATCATTTGATATGTTTTTTGTTCAACTTTTTAATAAACTCAACGCTTATTTTATTTCCTGTTTTCTATCGCCTTATCATTTCGTGTAATACCTTTTCAGGTACTTTATTATTATTTTTCTTAAGTTATAAATAGTTTTGTTCCCGTCTGTCATAATATTTTATATACTGTTCACGTAATATGAGTTAATATCACAGTTAAGACATACGTTAATCGACATAAAGTTCATATATAATAGCTTGGCAAACATTTTCACTGGTATTTGAGTGCATCTGGTTTTTGTCAATTGAAGGTGTGATCTAATGAGAGTAATTTGAGTGCCGGTGCCGAAGCCTAACTGTCTGAGAGTGTCATCTAATGACAGAGAGAGAGAGAGAGAGAGAGAGAGAGAGAGAGGCCAACTGTAAGCCGAGTGACAATTGCGATAACTTAGAGCACACAACCAAATGACACCAATTGAACAAAGAATAGCTTTATATTCACTCAAAAGCTTACATAATCTCACCTTTAAATCACAACAGATCTTCATTTGACTGTTAATAAACTGACAGTTGTTTCACTCAATGCCCACTGAATGTCAGCCCATAATCGCATTCATTTTTCTATGAATTTCTTTCATAGACTGTGTTTTTGATGATTACAAAAGCATAATACGATATATTGATTGACTAGAAAAAGTGGACTTATTTTTACTTTTTCTCCACAACTTATACTTTTTGTTCCCAAATAATGCTTATTTTATTTAGTGAGTCGTAAATCAATATGCAGACAATTATTACAAACATAAGAAAATATTTTTCTGAGCATTTCAGTGAATGAATGCATTTTCATATGAGAAGTGATAAACAAGTTATGCAAAAGAAATGCTCAAATGTTGTCGAGTGTAGAGATGAATGAATGAATGGACGGCATATAAATGTGCGCTCGTATTGTAGTCAATGTGTTGGACGGAAGCCAAAGGTGCCGTTCAGGGCATTAGAGACAGTGAGGGCTCACATATGCCGGTGACTAATGCGATGCATTGAGAAATGTAACTAAGATTTAGCGAAAATGAATTGCGTTATTGAATATTATTCGGGGGATCATCACAGAGATGGTGGAGCTCTCGTATACTACTTCTCCTGTCTCTCTCTCTCTCTCTCCACTCTCTCTTACTTTCTCTCCTCATCTCTTGTGTCCCAAAACGCATGACCCGAACACTCACTCTAAAGCATGAGTTTAGCCTTTGCTAGTGTTTGTCAAAAGCGAAACCGTCAACACGAGAGAGAGAGAGAGAGAGAGAGAAAGAGAGAGAGAGAGCTATACAGATATATCGATCGATTAGTGGGTCAGTTCTCTCTCACTGTACTCTCATAGACGATGTGTCGGAGCTCTTACGCAATGAGCGATACATAACACATAAATTTTTATGCAGAAAAATAATTTTTGTCAAAAAAGTGAAAAAACCATAAATAATGATTTGGGGGAGGTTTGGGGTCGGTGCTCAATCTCAAGTAGAGCTAATGGACAGATGCATCACTTACACCACCACTTGAAACCATTATAAACACAATAGGCTTTCAAATACACATTTTAAAACTTTTTGAAAATGAAAGGATGGCTAACATATAATGGATGTACTTTTGTCAAGGCATTGGTTCCATAAGCCCTGTGCCAGTCGTCCACCACCTCCTCGTCCTTACAATAAAAGTTGCTTTTTCTGTATTTTTTAATTTTCAAATCAAGTAATTATTATATATAATGATTAATTATGGAAACTGTTTTGTCATCTCTTTTTATTTAGTCACTCTTTTTGATGTCAATTATTTTCCATTCTTTATCGTAGACTTGGATTTGATTTTTCAATTAAAATAAAGAGCTTTTCAGATGAGCTGAGCCTTCAAATTAGCGAATGATAAATAATTTTTTAGTCCTTTGAAAATAAGTTTTTATAATAAATAGCATTTATATACTCGTCTATAGTGTTCATATACTGTGTATTATTTTGATTAGCATTTATGATACGCTCTTTCCATCAATTAAAAGAGGATATAATGAATACAAGGATAGAGCAAAAAGAGATTAAATAATCCATTTTTCGCCAAACTTTTGTACACAGAGTTTGAGCGCTTCTCCAGCTCTTTGTATTTGAGGCAAACGTTTGTGTCATTTGTGATCGAAATGTTCATAAAGTAAACCCAATGTTGTGTTGGGGAAAGGGGTAGACATTTGTGCACTTTTTTGACGTTGCATTTAATTACTAAACTTATTGATAAAGGCTGGAAGGCGTGCGAGAAATTTGCTTTTATGTAAAACTGTTGTGAGACTAACACTTTGCGCTCGCATTCAATTCAATTGCATTTAATTTTATTTTCAGAAGACTTTACTTATTTGAGTATATATTTGCTGAATCGGCACAAACGATGTTAATTTGCATCATTCACTCATTCATTCATTCATTTCTATTTTCTTTTTGCATTCCGCAGCAGATATTCATTTTTAGTGCAATACTTTATAGCCATACCATACCAGTGCTCAACCAATACCTACCCTCTGCCAGTGCACAGTGTGTTGGATTAGGAGGCATTGGATGCACACAAACTCATTAAGTGTTTAATGAAGCGAATGCATAATCACATACAATATGCAAAATACTGTCTTTCCCTCCCATCCCTCCATTCTCTCTGTATTTTTCATTTAAAAACTCCAAAACATTAAATATTTTATATAACTTTTGTAATGAATTTCCACAGAAATTCAAATGTTTTTCGAGCTCTATATTGGATGCGAGAAAATATTTTTCTATTTTATAGTTTGCACTGAAATATCAAAAAATGTTTTCCTATTTTATGGCACCAGTAGTGCGCAGCGCATCCATCCTTCAAATACCGCCTCAAATGCTTTGATATGAAGTTATGATTATAGTTATGGTTAATACCAAACATCTTATGGATCTTATGGAGCCGCGCAGCCCTACCAGTGCTCTACCAGTGCTGTGATGTGAGTGGCGGTCGAGTTATGATATGACTCCCATATTCGCATATTTTCATATCACTTGCAACCACTTCTTCAATATTTGTTAAGCAATGTTATTCACAAATGTATTTATTTTGCAAACGTTTGCCTAATATTCATGAAAAACGGCGTTTCATATGAAATGATTTGATTGTTGACAATGTTTTACCGGAAAGTATTATTTCAGGCTTTAATATAAACATATGAAACGCTTACTAATAGCAAAGTCTATTGAAAAGCTATTCTGTAATACAGAATACAGAATCTGTATTCAAGTGTATATTCCGAGCCAACTCTGTATGCGTTAAATGCCTTTCAAATACATCTTTGTTTCCATTTTCTGATTTATTTGTCTCTTTTTGAGCACATTTTTCATTTTAATTGATTTTGAAAAACTAATAATCATTTATAACATGAACTGCACATATATTTCACGTGTAATCCCAGTGTTTTGAATATAAGCAAAATTATTCATTTGAGTCAAACAAATGCAAACACATTATTAATGAGATTTTGAGCGAATACTGTATATTAAGTTGTAATCCCTTATCAGTTGGAAATTTTGTTTGATTTTTATAACAGAATGAGACATAAAATGAAATTAAATGATTTTAATAAAACAAACTTAATTTAAAACTGATATCAAAGTATCCGTTTTGACTTTTGTGAGGGGGTTTCAAAATAAACTTTACATAAGATTTGGTTTAATTGATTCATTAATCAAATAAAACATGACATTCAGTATAAATATATATGAATCTAAACAAAAGCCATTATATTCTCAACGATTACTACTGAATATCATATGAGAGTCGAGTAGTCGTGCGCTCGACTCTAATAACATGAATGCCTTTTAATTAGATTTGTTGTCAAATTCCAGACAACTATTACTCGTACACAATATATACACAAATATTATATCCAAATCAAATGTTTTGCTAAATATGATTTCAAAGGCATATCATTTGGTGCCGTTTCTATATTTGATGTACATTTCAATCCATAAATTAATTTTGGATAAAAGCAGAGAATAGTCGGAGTATTTGGTGGAGAAAAGGGTCACAAATAGAGTGGCAGTACATAGAGAGGGATAGTTGTTATGAGAGAGGGATAGCTTAGTATGACTTGCAGTACAGTAGCAAATGGATGGATACATGTATTATGGATATTGAGAAAAGCTTTCAAACCATAATATTATATATGAATGAGTGCTAGCATTAGGAAAATATAAATGTAAGCAAAGTTTGCATCCATAACATCCATAACCTAATAGACTATCACTATATGTGAGTGCATATCAGGGCTGACCTCAGACTCGCCATTGAAATGGTAGTTCACTTGTGCACAGACATTACATACTGGATATAAGTGTATATACTTTTGCACTTTAGCTCAATCTGTCTGATGGATTGGCGTACGGGGAAAACGTAGCTCCAAATCCGCTCTAATAGCTCCTTTAGGTCCGATCCGTTCATCATTCTAGCACACTATCCAATGCTACTGTTCCTCCAATCCATGCCATACCATCCAATGCAATGCAATACACATATAACACAATTTATTACTCAATCTGCAAAATGCAATACAACTTATTCTCTGCCCTTCGCTCACATATTTCTAATCATATCTCAAATTTTCAATTCTGAATCCAATTCTCATGTCTAAGCGATTGCTTCCTAAACATCTGACTCTAACCTCTAACTTGTATTCACTTTGACTGCATTCACAGATTTAGTAATTTATTTTTGGTTTATTTATTTAGTATTGCGTTTAGAA
This sequence comes from Oppiella nova, assembly GCA_905397405.1. NCBI lineage: Eukaryota > Metazoa > Arthropoda > Arachnida > Sarcoptiformes > Oppiidae > Oppiella > Oppiella nova. The sequence goes on along the minus strand of CAJPVJ010001529.1, from coordinate 3,371 downwards.
TAAAAAAAATTTTTTCTCAAGTTAACTCATATTTGATTTGATTGTTTAGGTTTGAAATCAGTGGTTGTGGTCGACAATGAGGAGGAGGAGGAAATAGTGGCTCCGATCGACGCTCACATCTGTGGGAATTGTAAACAAGAATTCTTAGGTCTCTCGCTATTCCTCTCGCATAAGAAGGAGTGCATCAAAAAGGGGGACAAATGTGAGCCAACTCTACCTCAACAACAAATCGCTGCTAAAGAGGACGAAGAGGTTGAGGATATGGAGGAAGACAAGGATGAGGACAAAGAAGAAGAAGAAGAAGAAGAGAACTCGGATGAGGAGGACTCGGAAGAGGTGGACGGGAAGTACTCTGCGATGTATAACAGAAGTGGTGACGAAAAGAGTGAAAGCTCGCAGACTTTGCAAAGAGTTGTCGAATCAGATAACGATTCCTCAGAGAATAGACTCAAACAAATGGCTTCGAGTGGTGGCGGTTGGCCTGTCATCGGACCATCGCTTTCATTATCAGACACTAATGTAGTGATAGAGTCGTTACAGAACACGTCAGTAGCGGTGGCCCAACACCCGCCGCCATCACCTGATCTCTTACCCCAAGTGCCACAAACGGCACTCCAGTCGACACTTTTCAATCTACAACAACAGCAGATGATGTTATTTCATGTGATCCATCAGTTGCAGTCACAGATTGCCACCAATGGAGGCACAGCCCCTCAAATTCCACTTCTAGTACCTCCACTACCATCCTCTACACCTTCCGATGTGTCGACGCCTGAGAGTGAAAAATGTCAGTCAAAGAACGCCGTTATTGACAAACCATCGAATTCTTCATCCTTTCCACAAACATCTTCCTCTAAACCAATGACACCCTCAGTCAAAACACCTCCACTTTCCATGTCATCAGTTATCACCCCTAACCTAACTTCTGGGACACCGGCTGTCGATTTGGTGACCCCAGCGGATCCATTGGACCGACCGCTAATTCCTCCCTCTTCACCACTAAACGAGACCTCATCTCCGGCATCACCTGATGAGCCAAACACTCTGGAACTGCTTCAGAGACACACCGAACAGGCCCTTCAGAATACAATGTCCGGCGGTTCGTTCCTATTGAACGGCATCGCAGGGATGGGAAGCTCGGACTTCTTGAGCTTCAGAAAAACCAAAGACGGCAAGGAGGACCCGATGTATCGGCACAGATGCAAGTTTTGCGGCAAAGTCTTCGGCAGTGACTCAGCGCTGCAAATCCACATCCGCTCGCATACCGGCGAAAGACCCTTCAAATGCAATATATGTGGCAATCGGTTCACAACAAAAGGCAATCTGAAAGTCCATTTCCAAAGACACAAAGCCAAGTACCCGCACATTAAGATGAATCCGCATCCCGTTCCCGAACATCTCGACAAATTCCATCCGCCAATAGAGCCGCCGACGGGTTCGCAGTCACCGACTAATTTGACCCCATTATCCACGCCTCCGATCTCAATGTCAGGAATGTCTCACATGTTCTCGCAATCGATTTCATCGTTAAATCAATCATTTCTCGACCCGACTGTCAGCCCATCCAAAGACATGAAAAGCATTTTGAATTCAAGTCTCGGCGAACGTATGGCAGACACTAATAGCAGTGGTTTGAGCACAAGTGGTGGTCAGCCCTTGCATAACATCTCAGATAACGTCTCCAACCAATCACTGAGCGATGACTCGGATCTCGATTGTGACGACAATGACATAATGGACGCCAAAGATGTGGAAGACGTGAGCGATGACGAGCGCGCCATCAATCTGGAGAAGACCACAAACCATACCAACAAATTGGAGGAATTGCCACTAAATTTACAACGAATTCGCAAAGAGATGGCTGAAGAGGAAGACTTCAATGAAGACGAAGACATGAGTGGAGACGAGTTCGACAAAGAGATGGATGAGTCGGAGAGACGGGAAATGACTGATAAGGATAAGGAGAACATCAACTCTGATGATGACATCTCCGACGGCGATTCAGACGATGGCATGAATATACATCCCGGTGCAGAGTTTCAATATTTGCCACACTTCCCACCCTATTTCCATTCGGGAGGCTTTCCGGGTATTCCCACGTCATTGGGTTTAATCCCGTTTGGTTTCCCGCCGGGTATGCCACCCCCTCCCCATTCAGGCCTCCCTAACTCAGAGGGCGGTGAGGGTTCCAATCGGGACCCCGTCTTCTACCAGGACTTACTGCCAAAGCCGGGCAGTACTGACAACACGTGGGAAACCCTAATGGAAGTACAAAAGGCTTCAGAAACAGTAAAACTGCAACAATTAGTCGACAACATTGAGCACAAGCTAACGGATCCCAATCAGTGTATTATATGTCATCGCGTCCTCAGCTGTAAGAGTGCTCTTCAGATGCACTACAGGACCCATACCGGGGAGCGACCCTTCAAATGCAAGATATGTGGTCGAGCTTTCACTACGAAAGGCAATCTCAAGACACATATGGGAGTCCATAGAGTCAAACCTCCGCTCCGTATTCTCCATCAGTGCCCGGTTTGTCACAAACAGTTCACCAATGCTTTGGTATGTATTATATTTTTGATGAATATTCAATTAGAGATAACTTTATGTGTTATGAATTCTTAAGTGATACTTATGTATGAGAAGTAGACGGAAACTTCACTGTTATTTTAGCAAACGTTTCTATTTTTGCAATTTATTCATAATCTAAATATGTTTTGCAAATTATACTAACATTTTGCAAGTATGACTTTCTAACAAATGTAAACATTTTTATGACTTATAGGTTCTTCAGCAACACATCCGTATGCATACGGGAGAGCCGACAGATATTCCTCCGGAACACATAATGGCAAATGAGATCAAAGGGCCGACACTAATGCCCTCATTCCAGAGGGCACTCCTGCCACCGCACTTTGCCGGTCATCTGCCGCCGCCTGCGGGACTCTTTGTGCCCCCATTTATGAACGGTTTGACAACCAGTTCTTCATTACACATTCCTCTCTCATCTCCAATCACTTCTTTATCCACAATAAAACCAAATTCATCGCCCGTTTTGTCCGCAGAAGTGAAATCCGATCAGAATTCAAGCGATGAGACGCCTGAATGTAAGCAGGAGTTGATCTCTCCGTCGACTAGCAATCGGTCGAGTCGTGCGTCGACTCCGGACTCATCCAAAAGTCCAAAACTGGCGCGAAGTCGGTCCCCATCGCCATCGCCTAAGCCGTCGGCACTTTCCACTCCCCTCGCAATCCCTCAGCCCGTCATAGTGTCGGCCTCAACGCCCAACCCCACCACCCCCTCGAGCGCCCCGATAGTGGTCTCAACGCAATCAAACGATTCCGTGAACTCAAACTTCTCCACCTCTTTGG
>CAJPVJ010001528.1:0-16073 GCA_905397405.1 Oppiella nova | reverse complement strand
TTATGAAATTATTGATTTGGCAGCCCTAGTATATCCCCACACTATTAATAATATGACTAAATCATAACCAGACAGACGTTGAGCTAGGTCAACATAATCATTTATTAGCAATATCAGTAAACTTTCATATAAACTTATGGAAAGTAGCACCTGAATCAATTTTTATTTAAAACCACTACCGCCTCTCTGGTTATGATTTAGTCATATTAGTAATAATGGTATTATGTTATTTGACGTTTATATCAGACTCCTCAAAGTTAGGCTCTTTGGAGCCTAATCCCTACACGTTTTTAATATCCTTCATATGTTTGGCTCACAAATATAGTATACATTAGTGTGAGTGAGAAATATAAAGCAAAAGTATGTAAAATAAAAACTGTAATTTTATAATTAAGCACTTATTATGTTATATATAAGTTTTAGAAGTTGTTAGCAATATAACAATTTTAAATATTTACTATTTATAATTTTTATATATTGTATAAAATTTTACATTAATATAAATATATTAACTTAAAAACTTAAATTTATTTTAACATACAAATTTTTAATTTAATCTTATATAAATGTACAAACAATTTTAATTTTAATATATACAAGTTTTAATATTAATATATACAACTATTAATTTAATATATACATATTTACGTAATTACATATTTTTAAGAATTTCAAAATTAGGTTTAATTGAGTTTGAGCAAGCAATTCTCATGCAAGAATTTAAACTTTCTTGTGATATATTGGACGACAATTTATTTTTACGAATTTTTAATGATGACAAAATATACTGGGCAGCAAACATTTAAATCAATTCCAATGCACTATTTTTATAATTTATATAATCATCTGGCAAATCTTTAAAAAAAATTAATTTTCTCGTCATACGAATAACATTGATTAAATTTTTGTTCATAATCATTTTCAATTAATTTAGTAAATTCATTATTGTATTTTTGCGAAATATTTATTATTTGAAAGGGATCTAAAAATATATTAAATTTATTCTCATAAATTTTAAAATCTGTAAACCTATCAAATTCTGTTATAATTTCATTTAATAAATCTTTACATGCTTTAAAATTACCATCAAATTTAATATTTTTATAATTTATATTGTTAAGAATTTTATTCGTGTGACAATCTTTTAAAATCACCTGTTTCAATCTCATTATTAATTATTTGCAATTTTTAGATAAATCGTTTAACTTGGTTAAACATTTCTATTATGAATTTATTTTTTCCATGTAATTTATATTTAAATTATTCAAATATGTAGTTATATCCCCAAGGAAAGCTAATTTAAATAACCATTCAGGGTCAGATAGCTCAATTATTTGTTCATCTCCTAACTTAAAGAATTCGTCAATTTTTTCAATTAAATCATAAAACCTTTTTAAAAATAAACCTCTCGATAGCCATCTAACTTGGGTATAATATTTAACATCTTTATAATGAGAATCAACTTGATTAAGAAATTCTTTAAATTCTTTATGAAGTAACCCTGGTTTTTTAGTGATTTTACAATTGAATCAACTTTATTAATAATTTTATCTAGGTCAACATTTTTTGAACAAAGATTCTCCTGGTGGAGAATACAGTGGAAATCAATTAAATCTCTATCAATATTTAATTCAATAAATAATTTTTTTAATTGAGCAACCACTCCATTATGAATTCCTCGCAAATTAGGTGCCCCGTCGGTAGTTATTGAAATAAACTTGTTAATATCTAAATCAAACTATTTCATAACTTCTAGCAAATAATCATATATGTTATCAGCAGTTGAACTTGTTGTTATTTTAATCATGTCTAACATTTCTTCAATAATATTAAATTCTTTATCAATACCCCTGATAAATATAACTAGCTGTTTATCATCGGTCAAATCGTTGGATTCATCACAGTAAATTGAATAATAACTAAATTTAGAGCATGCTAATTTTAAAGAATTTTTTAAATCAACCGCTATATTTTTAATTCTAGAACTAATTGTGTTAGGTGATAAAGGTACTTTTTCAAATGCTAATTTAATTTCGGGAATTAATGGGCATAATGTCACAAAATATTGAAACATTCTTTTATTAAATTACCATCAGCAAAATATTTGTTTCGTTTTGCAATTAAATAGGCAATTTTATAGCTTGTTAATTTATATTCATTATTTAATAGAATAGGATTTTTTTAGTATCAATTGAATGAAAATTAGACGTTTGCTCAAACTTAATTTTATAATCATTATATATAGGTAATTTAAAATTATATAATTGTTTATCAGTTTGACTGTTAAATTTATCTAATATTGTTTGGGAATGTTTTGAATTAAAATGTCTTTTTATTTTATAAGTTCTGTTCTCGTTAAGCTTAATTCCACATATTACACAGCAGGTAAACCACCTTGTTCATACATAAAATATTCCAAATCCCATTCGGTATTATAATACCTATTTTGAGTGGTCTTTTATTTTTTATTTGACATATCTCTACGAAATCCAAAAATATAGCCAAATCTTCAAATGTATAAAAAATATTCTTTATACTTCTAAATGTATATAAAAATTAGCATGCAATAAATAAAATAATAATAAATAACAATATTTACCCAATAACACACTAATAAATTTGTTTAATTCAATATCAATAGATTTTATTGAATGAACTGTAATAAAAAATATTTTTAAAATAATTGCAAACCGTAATTTTTAAATTACCTTATATATATCAGTAAAATAAACAAAATATATTACTTGTAAACACTAAAATCGACATATATTAATTTTGCATACGATAACAAAAATTAATTGTCAGCCAAATCTATAACAAATTTATAGGATTTTAGATAAATAATTTTTATAGTTTTTAATTTACCTTAATTATAACTAAGTATAAATATTTCACAAAAAATTGATTTAATATTATAAAAATATAATATTAATTGAAAAACAATTAATTTACATTTAGTAAATTGATTCACAATATAAAAAATAATAATAACTTTTTAACTATATAACCAATTAACCATATATAGGTATATATTGTATGTTTTAATATAAACAATTAAAGGTAAATACGAAATATAATTAATCAGGTGATTGATAGCACAGTAAAAATAGTAATGATATTTATGTTTGTAAATATCTTTATCTATTGATAATCTATATGAAATATATAAATATGTGCTACATGTTTTTTGTTATTTAGTTATTTTGAGGTCATTGGTTTATATGATTTTCATCAGACAAAAGCAAATGTTATTGATTGTTAGTACCTGGTTCAACTGACTTGAAAAATAATTCACAGAAATCATTACTTGTATTACTTATTTTTCACATTTTTAATTAATCTCAACTTTTCAATAATAAGTTTTCTTACTTCCAACTTATAAAATAAAATTGAATTTGTGTATGAGTTTTGAGAATGTCATTACAAATGTTGTAATATGGCCATTTCTGGTCATCCTGCTTTTCTATGATTTTCATTTGTAATTTAATTTTAGTTACTTTAAGGAATTACAAAAAAGTTGAATCAATATAATTTATTTTAATTTATTTTTTAAAAACAATTTCTTTATTTACAATGTCAATAATATTTTTAATTATAATGATAATTATTTTATATTACTATTTATATACTGCACAAGTCATACTGTATTATTAAATATGATATAACATAACTATTTATTTTATACGCCTAAATTACAAACAAATATAATTTTATTACAACAACTATACAGCGATATTAAAATTTAGCATGTTATACGTATTATAAAATAAACTTTTGTTTAAAAACAAACAAACATTTATTATTTCATTATAACACACGTGTATTAGCCCAGAATTATTGATTATGTAGTTATCCAATAAGAGATTGCATATATTGTGATATACAAATGCAAAATACTTATTTGCTAACTAAATATCTGCAGTATTCCCTCCCCATAAGCAATACTATATAAACCCTGTTAACTTATCGTAGTATGCAGTTGGATAGGTAGAGGTTTGTGTGTTACATAATAAGTTAATTATAATCCGTTATTAAATTTTGGTTGAATATATATTATATAATTTCCAACTATTATAAATTACTAAATATGTTGCTTAGATGGGCATTATATATTTTGAAACTCACAATGAGTATATTAAAAAAGTATTTACAATTAAAAATAAACAGAGTGGTGAACGTAATAATCATATCAGGGTTTATGTACCAAATATACGACCAAACAGTGAATTACTTGGAGTACGACGTGAACACTGACCTGAAGTTTGACCGCAATTCCGGTGATTACTCTCTAAACGCGTCGATCACTGTTTGCTTTCATACAGAATATTCTGTTCTCAAGAATATGACATTATATGATTTTATTTCGAGCAAGGTGAAGTGTGGTTTTGAAGGCATCTCGTGTAATAAGTTATCTCCGATAAATTACCATTATAAACCTAACGCCAGAATTTGTTTGACATTTTTAAATACTTTTATAGCAAGTACTAGCAACCAAATTAACTATGGTACACATCCATTGATAGCACTCAAGAATATCAATAAGGCACAAGTTACAGTTAATCCAAGCTATCATCCTACACATTTTAGAAAAATGTTGATGGTATTTAAGTATTCCACATATCATATTATACATATTGATGTAACATTACAGCGACTATTGCCGCGACCCTATCAGACAGACTGTTACGACTATGAGAGCAATCGTATGCCGGGAAGGGGTGGCTATAAGTCCAGAACCGAATGTATGTTAGAAATGATGAAACAAATTGAGCGCAAAAAGTGTGGACACAATCACTACTGGAGTTCACATACATTTGATAGCATACATGGATTCATTGATTATATGAATACCAGTAATCATGGCTGTTATGTATACCCGGACTTTCACCAGTTACATAAATTGTGTAAACGTGATTGCAACAATTATTTAATTGATATCTTGATTTATGAAAAAGATACACTTAGTCGTTATGATAAATATTTATTAATTACATATTTTTATAAGACCAAAGTGAAAATGGTATGGAATTATAGCCCAAAAATGGATTTAATACAGTATTTGTCAACAATGGGTGGACTCATGGGAATGTGGATGGGATTCAGTGTCTACACGATTGTCATCAAAACTATGGATAAATTTAGAGTTATTATTTGGAGATCAAAATGGATTAAGAAATTAAAAATTAAGTTACAAAAATTTACAAGCTTTCTAAAGTATAATAAAGGAGTATGGCTAATTATCTGTTGTCTATTCATGACATATCAAATTTCAGATACATATCAAGATTATAATAGAAATAATATTAAATTTTCGCTCAATATAAAAACTAAAATTCAAATACCACAAGTTTACTTTGTTATTATTCCATCCGTTCAAAATTTTACATTGTTAGATAAATATTATCCCGATTACTATGCGCAATATAAGCGTATCCTAAAAATTTTAGATTTTAATACGAGAAGTGCATATTTGCAAAGATTATATAAAAAGTTAAATTATAAAATATTTTCCGCAAATGACATGCGGTTATATCGTAGCGTAATATACAACTATAAAGGTGTTGATTGCTATTTTCAGTTTGTGCATGGCTTAAAAGTACCATGCCCTTCACCCGATAATATATTAAACACTGCTGGGACCGATGTGCAATTGCAACAATGGTTTTTCGCGAACATAACTTCTGAATATTTATCAAAACTAAAGTCTTTATTAAATGAGCACAGATTGCAGCGAATTGTGTTCAACTATAGTAGACATGGTTTGAAATTCATTAATGTTCAATTAATGGTGACCGAGTCTAATGAGAATGTGTTAATTGATGCGAATACGGAAACAAATATCGTGTTTACGTCGCAATCGTTTCGACAGTTAAAAAGGCTTACATTTCGGTGCCGAGAAAATGGGCAATCATTTGATGAACACTTGTTTTATTTTAATAAATTTAATTTACGTACAAGCATGGTCGATTGCTTCGTTAATGAGCTGAATCATACTTATCATTGTCTGCCACTTATAGGCATTAATTATATTGTGAGTATTGAAAAGCATTTTGAATATTCTGGGTTTAAATTCTGTGATAATTACACGAATCCTGTGAATACGAGTATTGGAAATAAAATACGAGCAAAATGTCTTAAGCTTTATCTTAATGTTGACAGTATTTGCCAAAATAATTTGATTACAACTAATATTATAAGAGTAAATTCTAATGTCCGGAATTACACCCAGATCAATTTAATTCCCAATTATTACATTGAGACTCAAATCACTGAACACTTGGCTATGGACTACAATGACTTGTATTATAACATTGGGGGTACTGTTTGCATGTGGATTGGATTGTCCATGCTGTCTATTAGTACTGCTATTATATATTTATATTCTCTGTTAAAGTCAGTGTATAATTATATTTATAAACACATTTTGCGATTATACCGTATTTGTAATAATTATATATGGTATGGTGTAATATCTTGGCAAATATAGCTAAAATTATAGTCACATTGTAATAATTAATATGAAAATTGATAATTATTTATTAACACGCTTTCTAATAGTTTAATAATAGATTATATTTAAGTTAGAAGTATTTAATAATTTCATAATAACATTATATATAGTGTGACCAGGTCGGAAAACACTTGAAAGGTAAAGCACAAATTCTTGAAAATTCTTGACCTTAATTTTTATTTAAGTTTTAGTTAAACCTAACCTAACTGGTCCTGTAAAGTTAGTCCATTTAAAGTTCTTTTATTTTTTAAATATTTTAATAATATAAAATATTGACTGATCAATATAAACATAACATTATTTTAAGTAAAAGCTAAATAATTAATCACAACTGTATAAAAATAATATAGTATTTGCTTGTTTGTGTAAATATAATTATCCCGCTATATTTGGACAGCGCAAAACAAGCGGTCTAATTATTTTTATTTGTATTTTAAAAATTAAATTTAAAATACAAACCTACAGTGTAGACGGTAACCCCAGTGGACAGTATCTGAGTACCCGTCTCAACGGGCACCTGTAGGGGTGAGTATTGGAAATATGCGACACAAAACTTCATGAACACCATCTCAAAAGCCAAGTATATGGAGAACCAGAGGGCGAAACATAAGCGTACTGTCCTTCTGGGGGTACCCTTTCTGTCAAAAAGTTTGATATGTTTTTGGGATTCATTGCCCGACTTGTAGTCGATTTCAGACTCTTTTGGCGATTTATATGGTCTCAAGAAATACATACTGACTATAGCTATGGGAACTGAAAACATTTGAAATTATTTAAATTAATTTAAAATTAATATATCGTAATTATTTAATCATAATACTTATTTAAATATAAATCTATATATAAATTTATTTGTTAAAATAATTAACATATTAATAATAAATTAAATTATTACCTACTATATTTATATATTAAATAATTTAATTAGTTCTAACATAAAAGTTCTAAATTTTACAAACTGTAAGTCTAAACAATTATTTAATATTAATAATATAAATTTTTAATTTTATGTAAACTGGGGAATATAGATTTTAACCAGTTTCGAATAATAATTTATATTTTTGTGCTAATTAATAAATACAAATTATTTATAATATCAGCTTGTTTATTTCAAATTAAGTCTCTTTAAAAAATCTTCAATTTTTAACATCCAATTTATTTAATAGGTAAGGTTTGATTTTTAAATTCAATAATGGTAACACAATAGTATACATTTATGAACATGCAAGATAAATTAAAAGTTACAAATTTATATTTTTATAAACACTCATTTGATGTGCATAACCAGATACACTTACTTCAAATTATGCTTACTCAAAATATTTGGAGATTAAAATGGGCAAAAACAATACAAATTAAGTTACAAAAATTTACAAGTTTTCTAAAGTATAATAAAGGAGTATGGCTAATTACCTGTTGTCCATTCATGGGTTATCAGATTTTAGATATTTATCAAGATTATAATAAAAATAATATTAAATTTTCACTCAATATAAATTCTAGATTAAAAGTACCACAATATTTGAATAAAACAGTAAATAAGTTATTTGACATTGTTTTAGTAAACCAAAATTAATAAAATTAATTTTACTAATTATTATCTACACCAAGCACGTCCAGAATTTTATAATCCACTATATCATTGAGTTCCAAAAGTTAAAATCACCAAAAAATAGGGATGATAAACTAATAGTCTGATCACTTATACTTGATAAACTTATAAATTTTTAAGAGCCTTAGTTATTTATGTCGTAATAAACTTAATAGACATTTAAAATTACTAATATATTGATGTTCAAACAATTTTTAGATTAAATGTTTATAATCATAAAATGATTATTACATTTAAAGCACACCTTTAAAACTACATTCATTTGTATAAAATAAGTTAAACTTGATTACAGTATATTCTCATTTTATGATTAACAAACTTTTAATATTTTTCACCTGTTATATTTGTAATGTTTATGACTAAAACTTATAAAGGTATAAATAACTAGTTTTGAATAGTTGTATAAAAAATTGTGTTTAACGCTAAAAATGAATTAAGTATATACATCATTAGTTGACATAATTTGAAATAAGTGAAACTCAATGCACTATATAGTGATGTATATTATTACAAAAACATAATAATTATCTACAACACTATTATTCTATGCTTGATGCTCCCCTTAGTTTATATGTAAACTCTTTAAACTCTAATTTATGAAATTATTGATTTGGCAGCCCTAGTATATCCCCACACTATTAATAATATGACTAAATCATAACCAGACAGACGTTGAGCTAGGTCAACATAATCATTTATTAGCAATATCAGTAAACTTTCACATAAACTTATGGAAAGTAGCACCTGAATCAATTTCTATTTAAAACCACTACCGCCTCTCTGGTTATGATTTAGTCATATTAGTAATAATGGTATTATGTTATTATGTAACGTTTATATGATTTTCATATGTAATTTAATTTTAGTTACTTTAAGGAATTACAAAAAAGTTGAATCAATATAACTTATTTTAATTTATTTTAGAAAAACAATTTCTCTATTTACAATGTCACTAATTTTTTTTAATTATAATGATAATTATTTTATATTACTATTTATATACTGCACAAGTCATGCTGTATTATTAAATATGATATGACATAACTATTTATTTTATACGCCTAAATTACAAACAAATATAATTTTATTACAACAACTATACAGCGATATTAAAATTTAGCATGTTATACGTATTATAAAATAAAATGTTTGTTTAAAAACAAACAAACGTTTAATATTTTATGATGACACACCTGTATTAACCCAGAATTATTGATTAGTAAACAACACCTCAATTGATTATGTAGTTACCCAATAAGAGCAAGGCATATATTGTGATATACAAATGCAAAATACCTATTTGCTAACTAAATATCTGCAGTATTCCCTCCCCATAAGCAGTACTATATAAACCCTGTTAACTTATGTTAGTATGCAGTTGGATAGTTAGAGGTTTGTGTGTTACATAATAAGTTAATTATAATCCGGAATTAAATTTTGGTAGCATAAATATTGGATAATTTCCAACAATTATAAATTAATAAAGATGTTGCTTAGATGGACATTATATATTTTAAAATTCACAATGAGTATTTTTAAAAAGTATCTTAAACTTAAAATAATTCGAGTAATCCGCTTAATAATCTTTCCATTACTAAATATGCTACTTATATGGTCATTATATATTGTAAAACATTCTCTAAATATACTAAAAAAGTATTTAAAATTAAGTAAGAGTCAAATGGTTCACTTAATAATGATATCAGGGTTTGTGTACCAAATATACGACCAAACAGTGAATTACTTGGAGTACGACGTGAACACTGACTTCAAGTTTGACCGCAATTCCGGTGATTACACTCTAAACGCGTCGATCACTGTTTGCTTTCATACAGAATATTCTGTTGGCGTGAATACAACACTACAATATTTTATTAAAAGCCACGTGCGTTGTGATATTGATGAGATTACGTGTGATAACTTATCGGCCGTAAATTACAATTATAAACCTAACGGTAGAATTTGTTTAACATTTGTAAATACAAATATCACGAATACAAACGTCAAAATTGAATATGATACATTCTTACTTATAACACTTAAGGAAATCGATACGGCTTATGTATCAGTTAATCCAATCTATAATCCGGGACATTTTAATAAAATGTTAACAATATTTAAATATTCTACCTGGTATAACATGTATTTTCATGTAACATTACAGCGACTGTTGCCGCGACCCTTTCAGACAGACTGTTACGACTATGAGAGCAATCGTATGCCGGGAAGGGGTGGCTATAAGTCCAGAACCGACTGTATGTTAGAAGTGATGAAACAAATTGAGCGCAAAAAGTGTGGACACAATCACTATTGGAGTTCACATACATTTGATGGCATATATGGATTCGTTGATTATATGAATACCAGTAATCATGACTGCTATGTATACCCAGACTTTCACCAGTTATATAAATGGTGTAAAATAGACTGTAACCATTATTTAATTGATGTCTTAATTAATGAAAAAGATTTTGATCGTAATTATAAGATATTTAAAATAATATCATATTATTATAAAACTAAAGTGAGCATGGTGTGGAATTATAGCCCAAAAATGAATTTAATACAGTATTTGTCAACAATGGGTGGACTCATGGGGATGTGGATGGGATTCAGTGTATATACGATTGTCACAAAAATTATACATAACATAAAAGTTATTATTTGGAGATTAAAATGGATTAAGACAATGAAAATTAAGTTTCAAAAATTTACAAGCTTTCTAAAGTATTATAAAGTGATATGGCTAATTATCTGTTGTCTATTCATGGGTTATCAAATTACAGATATCTATCAAGATTATAATGAAAATAACATAAAATTTTCGCTTACTATAAATTCTAGAATTAAAATACCACAGTTTTTAATTACCATTAATCCAACTGTGCAAGATATTACACTATTAGCTAAATATCCCGATTATTATGCGCTATATAAGCGTATTCTAAAAATTTTAGATTTCAATACGAGAGATGCATATTTGCAAACATTTTATTCAGAATTAGTTTATAAAATATTGGCCGCAAATGACATGCGGTTATATCGTAGCCTTATATACGACTATAAAGACATTGATTGCTATTTTCAGTTTGCTCCTGATTTAAAATTATCATGCCCTCCACACGAAAATACCATACACTTCTCCGGGGATATACAACCAAGTTCAATTTTGGAACAATGGTTTTTCGCAAACATAACACCGGAGTATTTATCGACATTTAACTCGCTATTAAATGAACACCGATTGCACCGAATTGTGTTCAACTATAGTAGGCATGGTTTGGAATCTATTTTGATTCACTTAATAGGGACTGAGTCTTATGATCCGGTTCATATTGAGGTCAATACCGAAACAAATATCATGTTTACGTCGCAAACCTTTCGACAGATAAAGAGACCTACGTTTCGGTGCCGAGAAAGTGGGCAATCATTTGATGAGCACTTGTTTTATTTTAATAAAATTAATTTACGAACAAGCATGGTCGATTGCTTGGTTAATGAGCTGAATCGTACTTTTCATTGTCTGCCACTTATAGACATTACTTATTTTGTGAGTATTGAAAAGCATTTGGAATATTCTGGATTTAAATTCTGTGATAATTACATGAATTCTGTGAATTCGAGTATTGGAAATAAAATACGAGCAAAATGTTTTAAGCTTTATGGTAATATTGACAGTATTTGCCAAAATAATATGATTACGGCTAATATTATAAAAGTAAATTCTGTCCGGAATTACACCCAGATCAATTTAATACCTAATTATTGCATTGAGTCACAAATTACAGAACACTTGGCTATGGATTACAATGACTTGTATTATAACATTGGCGGTACTGTTTGCATGTGGATTGGATTGTCCATGCTGTCTATTAGTACTTTAATTATATATTTATGTTCTCTGTTAAAATCAGTGTATAATTATATTT
The DNA here is from genome assembly GCA_905397405.1 of Oppiella nova. Lineage (NCBI taxonomy): Eukaryota > Metazoa > Arthropoda > Arachnida > Sarcoptiformes > Oppiidae > Oppiella > Oppiella nova. The sequence goes on along the minus strand of CAJPVJ010001528.1, from coordinate 4,021 downwards.
CTAAACAATTATTGCGCTTTTACAACTTTTTAAATAATTATTTATAGTTTGGTGTAATATCCTGGTAAATATAGCTATAAATATAAAGTTACATTGTATTAATTAATATTAAAATTGATTGTTTACTATCCATAAAACTTTTATAAAACTTTAATAATGAATACCCACAATATGATTTTAGGAAATTCTTAATATTTATAATTTTTTGTTTACAAATAATATAAAATATAACAAAACTAATATAAAAATCGTCCAGTATAATAAGATAATTGTTTAGTATTTCAATCACAACAAAAGTAAAAACTTTAAATGTAAGTTATTTAAGATTACAGTTTGTAATTGTAATACGTTATTTTGATTAAAATGATATTGAACAATACATACAATATTCAATACTTTAATTGTATATGTAGTTTTTAAAATTCTTATCTTATTGTTTGAATATTTTTTTTATTAATAATGTATAATTATTAGGAACAATATTAATAATAAATGTTAAATCTAATTAAAACAACAGTAAAAGTAAATGGATGACAACAGCTCGGGTGCGGCTCCGATGGATTACATCTTCTGATGTTATTTTAAACTTCGATTAAATCGACGGAAAGTGACATTTAATTTGGCTTTAATTTGGTATATATAGGCTCTATAACATGTCTAGGTGCTATTTATATTCAGTTTGTATTGTATTTGGTATATACGTGTTTGGTATGTATTGTCAAAATCTGTTTCCCATAACAAATCTCCAATCTTTGAGGTTTGACTATTAATTATATTATAAAACTATATTTCATTACTAATTTTATATATTTCAGTATTGCATCTAGTGTGGTTTAAATTTGATTGTAATTTTGAAACATTTATTATAAAATCCAAAATAATACCCGGATATAGTGAACCCAAATATCGCAATTGATGTTTCATTTATTGTCTATTTAGTTGGACTATTACATTACGATTTGCATTATCTGTATTTAATACAAACCCATTTATTTGTGCCGTAATTGGCGACTCATTGTATGTGACCGGGGACAGGTGTTTGTTAAATTTATTATTTCTATTTCTATCTTTAATTGACTCAATATTGCGACCACTGTTTATATGGGGTAACTATACTTTATAAATTATTTATCACGAAGATTTTATTCAAATTTTATATCTAGGTGATAAGACGACGTATAGATTTTGTAACCCATTTAATACGATTGCGTACGGATTCATGCAATCATTATATGACTGCAAAACATATCCGAAAATTATATTATATCTAAAAGTTTATTGATATAATTGTATTGAAATTCATATTTATTTGTTGTCCCATATTATTCACATTAGTCTACGGTTATTGTTGTGTCATAGCCTTTTGGGAACAGGAGTATAACTTCTATGCCATTCCCCTCATAATATGGTTTATCATATTGAAACTGTGGTCAGTCCATGTGACCCAGGTCATTGTGTTTACTTACGGACTTTTCTATTTCACCGTATATTACCTGAAGTTACGGTTCAATCAATTGAATCAAACATTTAAACTGAAATCAAGCGATGAATTACAGGCTTTGTTTGAATGCCATAATAGACTCACACTTATGACCACTCAATGCAATAGATTTTTCAAATACCTAATTATATTTAACCAGTACAATTCAACAATAGCTCTTTAAATAAATTATTATACATTTTTCTATGGACAGGGAAGTATTTTATTCAGGGTGGCCTACCTAAATGTAGCTATTTTTGGTACTATACTCATGTATCTCATGACAAGGACCAGTGCCTCTCTGTCCAGTGAAGCTCATTATTATTATAAACATATGTTTGATGTGAATTTGTTTTATAATAAGTCAATTGCTAGTAAATATAGAGTAAGTATTAATTTATTTTATTAAAGGATTTATATTCAAAATTATTTGTAATTCAATAGACGTTAGTATTTATTGAACGCATAACTAATCCCGTGATTGGTATGTATTGTCTGAATCTGTTTCCCATAACAAATGTTCAATTCTTTGAGGTTTGACTATTAAATATAATATTAAACTATATTTCTTGACTAATTTTATATATTTCAGTATTGCATCGAGTGCGCTTTAAATTTTTGTTTAACAGTTAGTTTAATGCAAACTTATTTTGAATAAATAAACTAAGTAGCAGATTGTTATTTCATCAAATGGATATTGATAATCCTGATTATACAGTAATTTTCTACATAATATTACTGACAATTTTCAATAATAGTGAAAAAAGAACTAGATCATTGAAGACTTGTATTACTAATATTGTACTGAATATATTGTATGGTCCATAATACTATTAATAATATTTGTAATAATAGTATTCTGGTATTATGTAATTTTCATATGTAATTTAATTTTAGTTATTTTAAGAAAATACAAAGAAGTTGAATAAATATAATTTATTTTAATTTACTTTAGAAAAACAATTTCTTTATTTACAATGGCAATAATTTTTTAATTATAATGATTATAATATTTAATTATATTTAATTATAATATAAATTAATGATAATTATTTTATATTACCATTTATATACTGTACAAGTCATACTATAGTATTAAATATAATATAACATAAGTATTTATTTTATACGCCTAAATTACAAACATACTGTATATATAATTTTATTACAGTAACTATACAGCGATATTAAAATTTTATACGTATTATAAAATAAATAAATTGTATGAAAATAAACAAAACGTTTATTATTTCATGATGACACACCTGTATTAGCCCAGAATTATTGATTAGTAAACAACACCTCAATTGATTATGTAGTTATCCAATAAGAGCAAGGAATATTTTGTGATATATAAATGCATAATACCTATTTGCTTACTAGATATCTGCAGTGTTCCCTCGCCATATGCAGTACTATAAAACTCATGGTAACTTAGCTTAGTATGTAGTTGGATAGGTAGACATTTGTGTGTGACATAATTATAATCCGACATTAATTTTGGGTAGCAAAAATATTGGATAATATTTAACTATTATTAAATACTAAATATGTTCCTTAGGTGGTAATTATATATTTTAAAATTCACCCTAAGTGTACTAAAAAAGTATTTTATATTAAAAATGAACCGAGTGGTTCATATAATAATCATATCAGGGTTTGTGTATCAAATATACGACCAAACAGTGAATTACTTGGAGTACCACGTGAACACTGACTTGAAGTTTGACCGCAATTCTGGTGATTACGCTCTAAACGCGTCGATCACTGTTTGCTTTCATACAGAATATTCTGTTCTCAAGAATACAACGATAAGTGATTTTATTATGAGGAGGGTGCTTTGTGCGTTTAAACACAAGACTAAACTCGTGTGGTGTAATAATCTAACGGTGATAAATTACCATTATAAACCTAACGTCAAAATTTGTTTAACATTTTTAAACACTTATATTATAAATACTAGCGTCAAAATTAACTATGATATCCGTCCAATTTTAGAACTCCTTGGTATTGATAAAGCGCATTTGTCAGTGGCTCCGATTTATCATCATGCACATTTTAGTAAAATGTTTACGGTATTTAACTATAAAAGGGCTTATTTGATACATATTGATGTAACATTACAGCGACTGTTGCCGCGACCCTATCAGACAGACTGTTATGACTATGAGAGCAATCGTATGCCGGGAAGGGGTGGCTATAAGTCCAGAACCGACTGTATGTTAGAAGTGATGAAACAAATTGAACGTAAAAAGTGTGGACACAATCACTATTGGAGTTCACATACATTTGATGGCATACATGGATTCGTTGATTATATGAATACCAGTAATCATGGCTGTTATGTATATCCGGACTTTCATCAGTTACATAAATTGTGTAAAATAGACTGTAACAATTATTTAATTGATATTAGAATTAATGAAAGAAAGTCATATGGTGGTTTTAAGAATGATATATTCATTTCATATTTATATAAAACCAAAGTGAGCATGGTTTGGAATTATAGCCCGAAAATGAATTTAATTCAGTATTTATCAA
>CAJPVJ010001527.1:3016-16077 GCA_905397405.1 Oppiella nova | reverse complement strand
TGGCCACCACGGCGTCCTGGGGGTCGGTGGGCTCCGGTGTGGACAGGAATGACTGCAACGACTTGAGCACACCCTCGATGGTCATGGCGGCCGCCCACTGGTCCTTCAGTATGTCCAGACATACGGCACCGGTAACCGACGAGATGTTCGGGTGCCATATGTTGGTGAGGAATCGGCAGACGGGCGGTGCAAACGGGTATCTGTCGGGTATAGTGATGTCTATGCGGAAGACCCCCCGCTGGAAGGATGTGTCCGGTGCGCCCAGAATCGTGCCGATCAGGTGCTCGTTGGAGTCGTCCACCAGTTCCACGGAGTACTGGTTCCCGTAGAGGTTGTTGTCCCGCATGAGGTCCCGGAGCTCTTTGACGATCCGTTTGTTGGCTACCATTCCTCACGACCTTTATGGGGGGCTGTTGTATGATAATTAGGGCTATGGATAGGGGTTTGGCTGTTAGGCAACGGTTTTTGTAATTGATTTTTTGGAGTTTAGTTTGTGTTTAATTGTTAATGAGCGAGGTTAGTTAGAAAAATACTGTATATTTTATATATCCATACGAGTCTCGAGACTAGTGGTTAGAAATCGCGAGCCCTTACAGTGTAAACAATTATAGCGATTAGAAATCTGTCGACAAATACCTGTAACTGAAAGTGTTTTTCACACATAATGTCTATATTTACCTGTAGTTTGAAAACTACTTTCAGTTTTTTTTCATTACAAATAAAACTTAAATATTTTGAACTCTAGAGTTATAGTAGTGCTAAATATTTGCGTAACAAGTTTAGTATACAATTGTATCTTGATATAATATTTATTATTTTATTTATTTTATAGACAATGCATCAGAGTTCGTATGAGGCCTGGCTTATATTTTTCGGTTTTGGTATATTAATTTGTGGGCTAATTATCTGTACCTGTATTTGGCAGTACTGTCGTTGGTATGAATTTAGCAAGGCTCAATATAATCGTTGATATCCAGGTCCACCACCCGAGCCTGGTACTCATTACCCTGTTCAAACTAAGCAATAACACTGATTCACATAATTATTTTTTAATCAAACAATTTGTATAGTTTATAATAGTTGTCAATATTATAAATAAATAATAAAAACTTTGCTTTTCATTCAACATTAATAGTGACTTATATTTTATATGAATTTAGTATTTCTAATAGGTGCAAATTCAAATTCAGTTTATTTATAATGAGGGACTACCAGATGTCTAGATAAACTAGATCCTAAAGTAAATATTATTTAATTCATGGCACATGAAATGACTAATTTTATGAATTTTAAAATGGCGTAAAAAGTGTTTAAAAAATATTTACTAATTTACAAAAAATCTATTGTATTTGATAATAAAGTGTATGCATAGCAAATTCATTAAATGTAGACAAAAAAATTATTGAACTAATTATATGAATTGTATGGTTAGTGAGCGAGGTTATTTAGAAAAATATACGAGTATCGAGATCACTTACAGAGGTATACACTTTTACTCATTGTTTAAATGATTTTTTAAAATCTTCAAATACCTGTGTATAAGTAACTGAAAGTATTTATCATAAAAGTCTATACATTCACCAGTATTTTGAAAACTACTCGAAGTTTACATTACAAATAAAACTCAACACTATTTTACACTAAAGAGTTATATTAGTGCTAAATATTTTGTATAACAAGTTTAGTATGCATTTTGTTGATAATTTAATTATTAATTACTACCCAGAGTATATAGTTTAATTTATTTTTATTTATCAAGGATGATAATAATCGCAGACATCCAGATCCACCACCTGAGCCTGGTACTCATTATCCTGTTCAAACTAAGCAATAACATTGATTCGCATAATTATTTAATCAAGCAATTTGTAAAGTTTTTAATAGAGTTGTCAATAGTATGAATGAATAATAAAAACTTTGCTTTTCATTCAACATTAATAGTAACTTGTATTTGATAGGAATTTTGTATTACTAAATTAAACCAGATCCTAAAGTAAATATTATTTAATTCATAGTTAATATGGCACGTGAAATGTATTGAGTAGTTTGAAACTATTGAAATAATTACATGAATTGTATGGTTTCGTGAGCGAGGTTATTTAGAAAAATATATTAGTATCGAGACCACTTACATAGTAGCCAATTATTTTTTTAAATCTTCAAATACCTGTATATAACTGAAAGTATTTGTCATAAAAGTCTATACATTCACCAGTATTTTGAAAACTACATTAAGTATACACTGAAAATACTACTAAAATATTTACAATAATATAACTATATAATGGTAACTAATATACAGCATAATCACAAGTGCCGTAACCAATTTATACCTTGTACATATTATAGTTCATAAATATTGGCGAAACATGGATTCTACCGGTGCTCGCGGTCACCGGTATGCTGGCACTAATCTGTTGTATCGTAGGCAGTATTATAGCCTTAGCGTGTGTTTGTCGCTATTACGAGTTGAAAGAGGCATTTGATCGCAAACATACCGGTCCCACACCCGAGCCCGGCATTCATTACCCAGGACAGTCTATAAGACAGTGTGATTTCATATAGTTATTATAATTTAGCAATTTTGTAAAGTTTTTCTTAATGTTTATCAGTACTTTAAATAAATTGTAAACACTTTACGTTTTGTTAATATACTGTATATTATATAATAAACTATTTATTTTCTATAAACCCGAGTGTGCAGTACTAATTTGGTCTAGATGCTAAAAAGTAAACATACCTTAATTGATAGTTAATATAGCATGTAAAATGACTAATTCATAAATTGTTAAAATTGTCCAAAATATGTATATCCTATTTATTCAATATTTACTTATTTGCAACAAATCTATTGTATTTAAAACATAATAAAGTGTATGAATAGGTGCCCATAAAAAATAAGTGCAAATGTTAGTCGACATGCAATCAATTTCCATTGAAAATACAATACAAATCATACAAAAAAATAAGTGTTGAATGCAAACGAATAGATAATGAGCTACCGGTCACCCAAATAACACACAATATGTATCAATGGATAGGTCTTTCCCTTCAAGGGATGCCATACTCTTGTAATAGTTTTTTTTTCTGGTGAACAATATATATAAACTATAGATATATAGTGTATATAATGTATATATACTTATATATCTATAGGAAGCGAATTAAATCTTTGATATCTATTCGGAGTCACGTTATGATGTTATAGAGAAATAGCAAATAACATGACATAAGGCAGCACTGGTAGGTTGTGTGTGTGTGTAGCTAGAAATAGGTGTCAGTTATATAATAAAACACATAATGAAATATTATATGATAATATATTATATATATATATACTGTACACCAAACTAATGGCTCACATCTAATACTAAACAAAATGATGAACTTTTTTCTAGCGATTCATTCAATCAAATCAAATACAAAAAGTAAAATAAAAAACGATTTTCTTTCCGCTCAACAAATATATAGCTATAACTCAAACAAACAATTAATTTATATGTTATACGAAAAGCGTTTCATTTTTCTTTAAAAGACATTTAGTTTTATATAATAAAGATTTTATATATATTTTTATACTATATTTAAATAAATTGCAGTCATTTAATAGACTGAGAAATTCTATTATAAACTTATATAATGTATTATGTATTATGATATCATAGATTGAATCCATATTTATAATACAGTATATGATTATTATTATTATTATTATAGTATAAAATATAAAACTTTATGATTGAATGAATGTTAAACTTGGCAGAAAATATTCTCTCTCTCTCTCGCTCTCGCTCTCTCTCTCTCTCTCTCTCTCTCTCTCTCTATGCTTGTCATCAAATGGATGGGTAACTAAGGTTACGGCAGGTCTGCCAACGAATTGCACTGTATTTCCACACAACATGTATTTATAACGAAAAAATTTTTCTAACTCTATATACACTTTAAATGAGTGAAAACTTTATGTTATTTTTCTATCATATATATAAAATTCTCGGAAAATTTTTCGTTCACTTTAACCATTAAAATAATTTGTGAGAATAAATTAGATAAATATTATATATTTTTAGCTCAACTATAGTTTATGTGAGATATAATTTTTATGTAACCAAACAATTGCTGCCTATTATACTGTAAGCCTCTTATTATAATTGTTATTCATGTGTATATAAAACAAATAATTATTTACTTAATTATAAAATGCTTTTTAATTTATGTCATTGTTTTATAAAATTGTTTTAATTATTTGCTTATATCCAGCCTATACTTAACTATATAATTTATATTCTATATATACCTAGATTATATATCTCAGCTTGTATAACACATACAAAATAAAAATAGCAAAATCTTTATGTAAAAAATGATTCATTTATTTAATTATTTAAATAATTTGATTATTTAATTTATTAATTTATTAATAAGACTAGTATTTTCTCTCGTATTGATAGGCAACAAAAAAATGTGTCAAAAATTTCAGTAATTTTATAATTTCTTGAAAAATACTTTTTTTAATCAGACTTTTCATAATGTATATAAAGATTCAAATGGTTTTGTTTTCAGTTAAATCTAAAAATCATTTTAAATAATTTCAGTCATTTATATCTCAAACATAACTTTTTTGGTGCCTTTCAATGGAAATATATATAAAATCAATGATCTTGGTCAATAAGAATTTCACAATTAATTTCTAGCATTTAATGTACATTTTAGTCATCAGTGTAATCGTAAACATAGTTAAAAATTAGATAACTATTTGTATTGAGTGTCTAAAATGCATTTTCATATATATATTTATACGGATATATTTATAATATGACTTAATATTATCATTCATACAAATCTATATACACAGCTTAATATTTATAATAAATGTCCCCTGTTCAGTTTCATAAAAATCTATTCGTTTCTCATAATATGTAATAAATTCTTAGCATTTCATATAATGTCAACAAAAACACTGCGATTTTGTATCGGATTTTGAAAATCAATTAATTATTTGCTAAAAGTTGTTGAAAACAGATAGTCATAACAGATAGAGATAGGGATAGAAAGAGAAAACAAAGTGGAAATGGATGTGAAAAACACCACTCATTGAACATAACCGCTGGCGAAGGGCTGGTAGTGTTGGGCCTCGACTATCACCGACGTATAGGGAGATCCCACGGCGCCCAGCGATGCCTCCCTGTCCTCCAGCCCTACGCTACTATGGCTCAGGAATGATGAGTTCGGGTGCTGTTGTGCGGCACCGGGAGGGCTGTGATCAGCGAAATACTTCAGATGACTAGCGGCGGTCGTGTAGGCCGTGCCGTCCGACAGGTACTTAATGACAGATCCCTTTCCGTTCGCATCCGTATTGATTGCACTGATGTCTGATGAGGACGACGAAGAATTAGATGATATATCGCTGGCTATGGCTATGGGTTTGCCGTACGGCATGAGTGTGTCGTTCCCGTTGATACCGGTGCCGGCGGTAGTGGTGGACAGCATGTCCGCACTGTTATTGTTATCGGCGTCTGAGTAGACATTCCGGAGCAGCACTTCGGCGAAGATGTTCTTCCCGTTCCTCATCGACGGTAACAATGGATTGATTCGTTGTATGTCGTCGTCTGGGCTACCGTTTCGCAACACATTTAGGTTGCCCTCCGTATAGCCCCTGACACTACTGTCCTCCGGGGCTGGGATGTGACCGTTTTGGGCGCCGTTATCCGGTGACGGGTTTGACTCGTGGAAAGCCGTCTCCAGCGGACAGTACGGCTGGTATGCGGTGATGTCGTGGGCGATGAGTGCCGGCGCCGTCGCCCTATACCTGTCCTCGTGTTCGCCGAAATAATACAGACTATTGTCGTAATTGAATGCATAGCTCAGGGATCGTGGGTTAAGGCCCGTCCACTGGTTAGCCCTCTCGTCATAGACACCGAAATTCATGCATTGATTAGCATTAAGTTCACTGAAGTTGGGAACTATAGCCCCGGTATCGGCGGTGCTAATGGTGTGGCCATCGGTGGTGAATGTATTATCGTTGGATGTATTGCTGGATGTGGCGGCGGGGGTGGTGGTGGTGGTAGTCGTATACGGGGAGCGCCTATTGTTTTTATTTCTGGTGGGCTTTGATTTGTCTATACACGCGTTGAAAAGGGAAATGTATGTTATTTATTGATTTTGAATGAAAAAGGTTTTGTCAATGATTTTCACTTATAATGACACTAATGAGGCACTGGAATACAATGCTAGTCTATATAGGGCCGGTATGCTAGTTTATTAATACCAATATTCTGTGTATGACATAGTACTCACTTGATCTAGATGTAGGCGCCGTCGTATTATTCGCAGTACTGTTACCGCTATTATTGCTGCTATTATTAGTGATTTTATTGCAAACATGATTACTATTACTACTACTACTCGGCGGGTGATTAGTGGCACTCATATTGTTATCATTGGGCGACCCGTTGTTGTCTGGGCTGATGACAGAGCTCGAGGAACTGTATGCTAACGACTCGCGACTGTAGTGACCCTCGACCTGATCCAACTGGAGCTGGTATTCCCGTACTTCCGCTTCACTGCACACAGCCATAGATATAATTAAATTAGCATGGTGCTTGTGTGTATAATTGATGTGTAAAGTCAGGGGAACTCCTACCTTAAGACATAATTCACAGATACTATACAGTGAGGCCGGGATGACCTACTATTGTGGACTATAGTGGCGTACGATTGCATCCACACCCAGCCGTAGGGTTTGGACAAAAAACGGTAGTATTTAGTCGTCACCTGACCTTTGGTCAGCACTGGTAGGTTTTCAAAATAAAAACATATAGATTATCATAAAATAGCCCGCATTTAATTGTCCATATGTTTGTGTCCATGCTACATTAAATCTTATATCCAAAGTTTATTATACAATATACTCACGAGTCTGATGTGAAAATCTCATGTTTTGGATATCACTTCCATGTATGTAATGGTAAAGAGTTTTTTCAATCAAATCTTGCGGCTCATAGCCAGTCAAATGAGACACTCTATGAGTGGTAGTAATAGTAGTACTGTATTAAAAGTATTATGGTATTAAATATTATCATGGCATACCTCGCGTCCAAAAATATCAATTTGAGATCCAAACTGGCCCTGAACATGAACATATTGCTATACATCTTAATTTCGGTGATTGCACTGGGAGGTAGGGAGTGGCCCACGGCTACCAGCCCCAGGTTCTGGTAGCATATATCGTACGGCGACTGATCCATACTGTAGTGTTTTACTTTCAGATAGCCGCTGCAGTGAATCACCTAGATAAATAACATTAATTTTCATTAATACATGTGTATTAACAACAATATACCATTTGTTTCATTAGGAATTTGTTTTAGGAGTTTAATACACTATTTATGAGTTGTTATGTAATACACACACATCCCTGTCCATTAATATAGTATTTTAGTGTATAACTAGATGTAAATCCCTTTAATTAGATTCAGTGTAAATCCTAGTGAAGTGTGTGTATTAAGTGACTATAATCTCCCATATATTTGCTTAAACTCACTATACATTCACTAAAACATACATTTAATTAGAGCTAAAAAACACTACAATTAAACTCAAAACTCTCGAGTGTTTTAATGGATAAGTAAGTAGTCGGTGGGTAGAGTGGGGGTCGGGGGTAGGCCTACCTTATATCCACCGGAGGTGAGGCCGGCGTTACGCTTAGCCAACACACACTTCATCCGTAAGAAAAACGATTTCTCGACCTCGAAGTCGGTTTGAGCCATATTTGATGAGTGGGTGTGTGCCTGGAAAGGGGGGTACAGATTGAGCACCGAGGTCATCTCGTCGTGGTCGGCCGGGTGTATGTACTCGAATATACTGTTGCCCGTCAGCTCCACCTATTCATTTACGAGGGGGCGGTAAGTGTCAGGTGTTATGGGAGGCACCAGGAGGTTAGTGATCGTTATATGGGGGCCTGTTATACACTACTTGTGATAGTCCTAGGTGCACGGACGCCGTTTCCGATATGTACATGATTTTGCCGTCCGGTGCCACCACGAATACGAAACCGTCCAGGGTCTATAGCATACCCGTCCACCCATACATGTAAAATAGGTGCTATTATTAGGTGTTTTTGTAAGTTTTTATTTTTGAGGTATTTTTGTTACTTTTTTTGTTTGATATGATTTTGTCATTTAGTGTATGAATTCGTGTGAAATTTATGGCACAGAAAAAGTTGTCAAAAGTTTTTGTTTTATTTTTGTGAATAAATTTTGTGTGAAATATATATTTATTGCGAAAAATATTAGTGAATATTACGAGAAGAAAGTGCAGAATATTTATGTGAAAAATAAGTTTTAATACATTCTCTCTCTCTCTCTCTCTCTCTCTCTCTCTCTCTCTCGAAAGTGTCGCTTCATTAATAATTTATGAGACATTTTTTGAGTGATATTTTGCTATTCATTTACACGTATTTCTCCATAGATTTGCTAATATTTTGTGTCGTTTACTGTTTGACAACTGTCTGATTGATGGGTGGGAAGGGGTCACGACTTACCTGAAGTAAATGCGATCCCAGCTCTTTGATTGCCATCTCATGCGGGTTGGGAGTGGGCGGGAGTGTACCCCAACCATCGCCCAGTCCTGTAATATAATACATATCCTTCAATATTGTTGTCGTTTTACAGTTATTGATGCGATTGTAAAGTCTTATTTGTTTTTGTTTTAGGGGTAACTGTTCACACAATTAAGTATTATGCATATAAATTAGTAAATTACCATGTTTATACAATATAGCATTTGCTATTTGAAATGTTAAGTGAACGCCAATTTGCTAAATATTAGCTTTCTCATATTTAATAGTAGTATAATACAAATTATTATTTAGCATGCTTGTATATAAAAATCAATATTTAAATTTAAATTTTCCATTAAATCTAACATAACTAAAGTTTGCAAAATTACCTTGTTTATAAAATAAATAAACACATCTATAAACAGAATTAGTGATTAATAAGCGATTATGAAAACAATATCCTAGCTCACATATCATAAATCAAAGGTAAACCCAAAGTGTACGGTAAACACATGTAATAAAAATTAGTTAATGAAAAAGTATTGAAAACAAATGGTTGTGCAAAAAAGAGGTCTACCCCTGTGTTTATGAGTGTAATTCAAGCCCTACTACACAAACAGTACGATTGCATAACACAATCATTTGAGAGTTGATTAAAACTCAAAGGATTTTTCATAACGTATGGACTGCCAGTGAATACACGTCTAAAGCCAGTGGTGATGGGTATACCGGGGCTGACACTGATCCTGACATATAATGTTTGCCTTTTGTGCTAACTTTCCCCTCTCTCCTCCTCCTCCTCTTAAACGCTTAAATAGTTTCACTCCTTTTGAGTCCTAAACACAACACTCTTATTACCAGAGATTAACGTAATTCAGGCTTTTTGTTAGGGGAACGGGAGGCTGAAAACCGCGATAAAAATGCTTATATGTATCCAAACAATCCTTTTTGATGATAAAATTGAATTTTTCCGTAAGAGATATGAGTCTCTCTCTCTCTCTCTCTCTCTCTCTCTCTCTCTCTCTCGAGATTTTTATGGCAATCCATTAAACGCTACGAGAAATACACTGATATTTGTTGAACCATTCGCTACACACATCTCCAGCTAAATAGCATTAAATCATTTTCGCTCATAATTTGCAGCGATTTTCGCAGTAAAAACAAATACAAATATACATTAAATTTATAGTTTAATTCTCATTGAGTAATTTGTATAGAGAAATATATATATATTTATATATATTTATGATATTTGTATTTCATTATAGTGTTGGTTCACGCCAATGATAATACTTTCCCAATATTATAAAGGGTATAGAAATTGACAATTTCTAGAAATAATGCAATAGTTTTTGATTAGAAACTTCTAGTATGTAGTCATCGGTAGCTATACATGAAATCATATAATAATAAATTCAATTAATTACTCAAATTACATGCTTTTAGTGCATATACCAGGTATCAATAAATCACTAAAAAACACCTAGTTACACATGAATACACAAAATGTTAGCCATACACAATAAACACACAAATTCAATGCAATTCAGAGTAACTTAAAAGTGAAGTCTAGTTAATGTTAGATATATTTTATTTGACAAAAGCCTACATAATTGTGCCGACAGTATAGTAAGCCCTCCCCAGAGGTTACACATTATGTGTATAAAGAAAATACACGGCTTTTCATAGCCTCTAACAAAACACAATAGGGATCAAACAGACTGTGCTCACATCGAGCCCATACATACACATCCCATTCCCGCATCGCCTTTAAATAACATTTTTTTGATGTGAAGCACTGGTAGTATTCATATATATAAGTGAAGCACTGCTACTGTTTTACATACGATAGGAATTCCTATCATAGGAAATGAATTCAACACATATTCTGGTCATTAGATTCTGTGATAAAAAATAGTATATTTGATAGAAATATACAGACATTTAGTGTTTTTTAATATTAACGAGTAGTTTATAGTGATATTACCCCAGGGTCAAAACACTTGTATGTATATTTTAATAAAATATAAAAAATATTTGCAAATTAAAATGCAAGCATGCTAAAATCTTAATTTTAATACACACACATTATTAACAAACACTATATATAATCATGCAATTAACCCGCAAATTGATCAAAGTCATTTCAATAGGAAATCAATAGACTTGTATGAATACAAATCAACTGGTAGTGTGTGAATCAGATTTTCATTATAATTGTGAACAAAAACAGTAAATTCAAATGAAAAGCAAAACTTTTCGGTGAGAAACAGACAGATCTAACCCAAAAAAACTGAAAGCCTTTTACGCGATATATTCATAGGAATCGCCGCTAATTGATAGTGAATGCGAGGGCTCAGCCCTTATAAAAAGCACTACCGAAGCCCTACACACCACACTGTTATATAACATCGACGAGCGCCGGGAGTGCCTCATAATTATGCGTATAAATAATGATCTGATTTGTGTGTCGGACATACGAGTGCTCTTCAATGAAGTTTCTCATATAGTGTTAGTCTATACACGCGACTGACAAATGTATACTAGGCATAGGGCCATACAAATCTATACAAGTACATTTTCTATAGCCCTACTTGTGATAACAATTGATTATATTGTCATATAAATCTATTATTCAGGCTTCAATAATAATGTCTACTGACATTCTCAATAACAAAGGGCAGTTATTCGTGAGCAATAATTGCGTTTATTCGGCACTTAAAGTTTGTCTGAGTAGGACTTCTCGATGTGTTTGTAATCCCTTTCCCTATTTGTACGGTCGATATCAGTGTAATGTCTAATTTGAGTATAATTTTTCAATTTATGCATTTTATTTCACTCTAAATGCGTGGCGTATATGATTTCCTAGCTAACTTATATGTAATATTTCAGTATTCAATATATCTGTATGTTTTTATCAGTTGTTAACTAATATTTTTGGGTGAAACATAAGTTATACTAATAAAACATAGCTAGATGTTATTAATGATATGTGTGTTTTTGAGTGCAACTAATGTCTTATGTATTGAGACATTGGTATCGATTTCAGTGTCTAATCGTAAACTAGTATTAAATTCTTTGCGAAAGAATTTCTGGTATTTTTCAACACAAATAGACTGACAATAAATGTTATGTTAAATCGGTTTGTCGACTAAAACTCTGTACGCTATGTCTGTATGGCTATGCCCAGGGAGAAAAAACTTTAAGCAAATATCTAAATATCAATAAATGATTAGCGACTGAATTGTTAGGTGTCTGCGAGATAGGGCTTGTATGCCAAGGGGACAGGTATATCGTAAACTATAAGAGTTATGTCTGATTGCTAGCTAAAAGTTTTTTAGATAGCATTTCTTTCGGGTTATGTCTTGTGGCGTAAAAATGTAGGCAAACTTTGGGCTCATTTTTATGTTTTTTGTGCCAAACTCTGAACCAAAACCCAAAAGACAACTCATAGCCCATTGTATGAGTTATTGGTTTTAAGGCGTTTGGATGGTCTGAGTGCCATATTTCCGGTTTTCTATTACAGTTAAACATTTGTTAGGCTAACCACACAATACCTCCTAATATATAATATATACATAACTATTATTGTTTTTTGATGAAAAGGTCTGAAGGTTTTAATTCATGGCAATAAAAGTGCTGTTAATTGCGGTAATAAAACCAGAGATAAATGTGTAGTAATCATAATATACCAAGATGTGTCATGTTTTGTATTATAATAACATAAGATTTTGTATGAATTATTGTGCAAATGAATTAAGTGTTTGATTATTTTTTTTGCACCAAATGTTTGTTATTCTGCGATAGTTTTGAGTGATTTTTATATATAATTTTAAGTCAAATAATTTTATTTTCATCAAATGTGTTTACCAAGTATATATAAATTACTGTCTCATTCAAGTCAGTCATTCACAGAATTTGTAGACTAAATACGACTGGCCATTAGTATCATAAATAACAGTGCACATCCGAGTGTTTTTAATATGAGAATCAAATTTAATTAACTAGGTGCACCACTGTGTAACTTATTATACGAGTATAGTGTTAAATATAAAATCTAGTTATGATTTAGACAAACATAACAAAGAGTATTATACTAACAAATAAAGTGTTTGCGAGAGAGAGAGAGAGAGAGAGCAGGGTATATATAAATTCAAACATACATGAAGTTTATAGCCTTTAACCCCATAACCCATAACTAGAGAGTGAAGTGAATAATGAATTGCTTTTCAAACGAAAGGCACTTTCAATTAGGCGTGAAAACAGTGAAATGACTTCAACTTCCACTCCCAACCCATACCCCGACACACAAACAGTCCGTTACTTCCCATTAAAACCGCAGAGACTAGAGTCCAGTCTAAGCATCAGTTTTAGCATCAGGTGAACACAAAATCCCAATCGTTTGCATCTGTTGTATGAACTACACTACAGTCAGCCCTCAGATACAACTTTCCTTTCGACTTACGTCTAGTATTTATGTAATATTTTTCAACATTTAAAAAAG
>CAJPVJ010001526.1:0-16078 GCA_905397405.1 Oppiella nova | reverse complement strand
GTAAGATTAGTCGTGAATTTATTAACGGCTCACTCGTTACCCTAATTTTAGTGTCAACTCATTTTATGCCATCTATTCCTTCACATGGATTTTCCTTAAGAGAAAAACTTTAAGGAAATATATTTTTAATGAAATTTTGCATTAATTTCACGCTAAACACAATAAAACACTATTTAACTACTAAACAAACCTTTTCTACTAAATCAAATTAATAATTAAATTATCTTTCATATAATGTAAGGAAAATCTTTTGTTTAAAAATAAAAATTTATAACTAATTTAAATTAATTGTATGTTTATCTTAATTACGTTATATTTCAAAATAGTTATAAAAACCACTAAAATTAGCATGGAAATTTTTATAATTTGTTATTAAAGCACTTTATAATTATAAACAAATAGCTCTTTGCCAATAAATCTCACTCTAAGGTTAGTGTTAACTGTGGGACACTTTTAACTGCCGGTGCATTTAAGCTTGGATTTTTAAATGGGTGTGCAATACGACACCGGGCTATATAAGTTAATTAACGAGAGACTCAAGTATTTTCAAATAAATTTTTAACTAATGTGCGAAAAGTGAGGCCAAAAGTTGAAAATTGTGAATAACTATCGCTAATATTTATTATAGGGACAGATGCTGTTGTATGATATCAAACAACAGTCGTTTGAAATAGTTTTACAAATCCACTCGTATTACTTAATAGTGTATTTGTAGTGCTATTTGCGATACAGTTATATTGATTGGACTTGTAATGCAAATGAATGAATAATACGATGAATGCAATGAATAACACGAATTGTTGACTATTTGAAAGTTAATTATACATATTCACTGAATAAATAGTATTTTATTATTCTGTGAATGTAGAGCTTGAGTTTATAATAAATAAAAAACTGATGTATAAATATATGAAATTCTGTAATCAAATGGCATAAAGTCTATACCATAGACAACAGGAAAAATACATAATTATACCAAATGCAGTAAAAATGTCCATTTTTGTTGAATATTTTTGCAAACAATTAACTAAACAATAAAATAACACAAACTTCTTCCGTATTAATCATTCAAATTGTAACTGTATTTGGATAGTTATATAAAAGTATGGTTTTTCATAAAATTATTAAATATTCTCTGAATACTAAAAACTATAAACACTTTTACTAGTTAGTAATTTTACAACTAAGATTAAAAAACAGTTTTATAGACATTAACTCGTTTATATCAAATATTAAATTAAATTTACATTCAATAATTTACATTAAAAATATGAGGTAAGCTATTTTGTATATAAAATTAATCAAATTTAAACTAATTAATTTAATATAACTATAACAAATATTATAAATTTANATTATAAACTCAAGCTCTACATTCACAGAATAATAAAATACTATTTATTCAGTGAATATGTATAATTAACTTTCAAATAGTCAACAATTCGTGTTATTCATTGCATTCATCGTATTATTCATTCATTTGCATTACAAGTCCAATCAATATAACTGTATCGCAAATAGCACTACAAATACACTATTAAGTAATACGAGTGGATTTGTAAAACTATTTCAAACGACTGTTGTTTGATATCATACAACAGCATCTGTCCCTATAATAAATATTAGCGATAGTTATTCACAATTTTCAACTTTTGGCCTCACTTTTCGCACATTAGTTAAAAATTTATTTGAAAAAACGAGAGTCTCTCGTTAATTAACTTATATAGCCTGGTGTCGTATTGCACACCCATTTAAAAATCCAAGCTTAAAGCACCGGCAGTTAAAAGTGTCCCACAGTTAACACTAACCTTAGAGTGAGATTTATTGGCAAAAAGCTATTTGTTTATAATTATAAAGTGCTTTAATAACAAATTATAATCATTATAAAAAATTCTATGCTAATTTTAGTGGTTTTTATAACTATTTTGAAATATAACGTAATTAAGATAAACATACAATTAATTTAAATTAGTTATAAATTTTTATTTTTAAACAAAAGATTTTCCTTACATTATATGAAAAATAATTTAATTATTAATTTGATTTAGTAAAAAAGGTTTGTTTAGTAGTTAAATAGTGTTTTATTGTGTTTAGCGTGAAATTAATGCAAAAATTTCATTAAAAAATATATTTCCTTAAAGTTTTTCTCTTAAGGAAAATCCATGTGAAGGAATAGATGGCATAAAATGAGTTGACACTAAAATTAGGGTAACGAGTGAGCCGTTAATAAATTCACGACTAATCTTACTGTCTGTGAGCACCGGTACCACTTGACACCCGAGACAAACTCAAGGCTCGGCTCGAGCATTATATATACTCTTATATACTGTTATAAACTCGAGTCGAGAAGTCTGTTCAAAACTCTCAGCGATTAGTGAATGTGTTTCGTTAATATTTATTCATTCATTTACTTGTCTTTATTGGGCATTAAGTGCGAGAAAATTATTGCCTAAAAACAAAATACTAGTAATAGATTAGGAGATCGAGTGAACAACAGATGAGACACTAAATTAGCACAAAATCAATGTCAACCGAAAAAATTGAGAGCGAAAGTGAAGGCCTGGAGGGGAACGGGAGGGGAGACGACGGCGTTTCACACGTGTTGGGTTCGCACGTGCAGAACAGGGCCTATAGTACTGGCTATAGTATGGGTCGACTGTTGAGCGCCTTCCCCGCTGCCCATCAAAAGCCCAACGCATAACACAATGCTATACAAACACTACAGTACTTATGAAAAGAGGATAAAATTTGTTAGTTTTTGTCCCTTTTATTCTGTTATCAGTTGTCATATTGTTATCATTCGTTTGCAATCTATTTATATAACTGTTAAGTAATCGGTTTATCTAATTATCAAATTTAATACAATTTTCCTATGTATAGTATTCAATTGCTTTTTTATATGCAATACCATTTTGCTATAATTATGCGTAAAGCAATTGTATTTATAACTGGAATGGCTTTTATAATTTATTATACTGTATGCCAATTGCCTTCAAACAGAAAGGCTAAGAATGGTTTGAATCCATGTTTGCAATATATCTGTTTTGATAATTGTCGACACAATTGACTCCTGTATACACACCGGCCCTCCGTATTGAGTCCAAACAATGGGATGAGTTGTCGAAAATTGAAATTAAATTGACTTTTCGTTTATTCACAGCCATTGTATTGCGGAATACCGTATAAATCACTTGTTTTGGTGATTGTCTCAAACAGAATGGGAAGAATAGGGAACTACTGTTTGTCACAACACTGGTAGACATGAGGCCGACACTGAATTGTAAACTAAACACTATTTATCAAAGAGAAACACAACACCTATTGTTGTCTATCCATTGAATAGCTCCGGAATTAATGAAAACCAAACTTTGATTTATGGCTTATTTCTTATGACTCTTTTCTGGTGACAAAATCACTATTAAATGCTATTCTTTTGAGATTTAAGTCAAAAAAGTAAAAAACTTTTTTTTATTTAACACATAATTCATTGTCAAAAGCCGGTGACAAATATCTATGTCTTAAGACCTCTTTGATTATTTTGTTGTATTAAAATTTACAATAATTTAGATTTATATAGGGTGATAAATTATCTAATTCATACATGATACAAGGTATTGTTAATAAAATATATTATAAAGATTTTAAATTAAAAGTATCAAAACATGGCTTAATAAATTTTAATAAAGAAAAATAATATTCTTACATTTATAATTATATTCTACTAATATTTTAAAATTTACAGTTAATAACTTATTAATAATAAGTATAGAATCTAGAATCTATACTATAGTATAGATACAAATGCTCAAATGTACAGTACCTTGGAAAAATGTACAAAAGATTTTTCTATTTAAAGCCATTTATACAATTCCCTTACTAGTATATAAAATTCGATTTAATATTTTTTAAAAAGGTTTTGAAACTTACATGTATATTTAATTTTACCTTTAAAGAGTACAAAATTATTAAATTACAATATATTGTATTGCCAAATTATTAAAATTTAGTTGAAAATTAAGATTTTAATCTTACCATCGATTGTCTATTAAATAAAACAATGTTATAAGAAATATTTGATTTATTCAGGTGCATTTATATTGATATGGAAATAATAGAGTTTGAATTATATTCTGTATTTAGTATTACTAGTAGTTACATTAAATGGGTTAAGATTTCAATTTCTGTCAACTGTTTGTTTTGATCAAAGACGAGGGCTTTCCTCTAAGACTATCTCTGATGAGAGACACATATAAAGTTAATATACGGTATGTTTTATGCAAACTTAGAAAACAAAACACTAATACCAATCGTCGCTAAAAATAAAGTATAAATTAATGTCATTCTCGATAGGAATACACTATAATAGAGTAGATGTGTGTTGTGTTTAAGTAAAACCCAAACTATCTATCATTCAATCTATTCATTCATATATTTTTTTCATACAAAAAATCTTATTGTCATTAGAAGTGTTGGTTCGGGTGTTGACGGCGTCGGAGGAAAAAAGAAATCGAGGATTAAGTGTACTGTTGGGCCAAATCCTACGGCGTTTAACTTTTTGCTATACATTTGATGTCTTGATATTCATGTAGTGTCGCACCAACTGGTCATCACTCTTCATCAACGGTGTCATTGCGATTGCCATGCAATACATTGTCTCTGTGTTTGCCATCAGTTTTGGCACACATTTTGCTAATATTACACCAAAAAAGCACTCATTCATTGTTCGCTCACTTTTCTCGCCTCCCCTTAACTCCTCAAGTCTTTTATAATAAGTTTTTATATAACAATACAACACCTAATCTACAACTTCTCTCTCTCTCTCTCTCTCTCTCTCTCTCTCTCACCCTCTCTCTCTCCCCTTACTCTAACCCATTCCTATGCATATGATTTCTTGAGAGTTAAATTTGTCTCAATATTACATGTGATAAATATTCAATCCTTTGAGTTATTGCTCAGAATTTGTATTTATTTATCACAATAATTATATCAGTAAATCATATTTTATATAAACAATAACTGAGTGCTTGATTAGTGATCATAATGATGTGCTGTTTGTGCCAAATTCCCCATTATTTATGAGCTATTATTCAAATCAATCAAAATAATTGTATTAATAATAAATGATATAACGATAGATAGAATTGAGAATCAATTAAATGGTAATTAATTCAGTGATCATATCGTGTGTGCGAATGAAAATAAAAAGACAACTCAACAAAAGCCGTGAAATATTGAATGGAGTGAGAGATTCAGAGAGAAATGAAACATTATTTCTGCGTTCAGTCGACACAAAACAGGGGATGAGTTGTGATAGTCCTGTCCTCTCAATGATCATTGGACGCGGGAATCGTTACATCTGTTCTCATATTAATAATCATAATATTTGAGAAAATATTTTCCGTATATTAATGACTCAGAAGAATAGATAATATACTAAATGTGCGGACAAGTCATCCCGAGAGGGCTTTCGCAATACTGTCATAAAAAACAGTTGTTTCGCAAAATATTTAAATTACTTTTAGGTTCTTATTTAAACATTTAAATCTGATCAATACAATTGATCAGTGCAATTGTTATTCAATTTTCAGCTAATTAAACATCAAAAAATATTTTTGGAAAATTTGTATGCATTTCTTTAATCATTAAATATACATTAAATATAGTATTTAGGATGTAAAGTGTATTATGATATATAATGTGTTTTGCACTTTTGGACACCTCTGATCTGCAGGATTTAGAAATAAGCTTAATTACTAAAATGATTTTTTATACAAATATACTCTAATATATTATATATAAAACATTATTTCTTTTCGCGCAAATATAATATTTATTTTTAAATATTATCATTCATTCATTGGATTGGGATTTCAAGTTCAATGTATTTTTGAGACTCTATTTGATGTCTAGGAGTGCAGTGTTTGTAAAGATATTTTAGTTTTGGGACCAAATAAATGGCTCTCTTTGTCGTGTCTTTCGTTCAGATCATTGATATTAATGTCGGCCTAAAAATATCGATATATAGACTGCAACCACACAATCAACACTCTGTACTGATTTTTCTTAACTTTTTCTTTCTATATTACATTTATTTAACATTTTTAGCACACATGACGTTTTTGGACACAATTTTATTTGATAGCACCAGAATAAGTTAATAACTAAATTGAAACATTTTCATATTATTGAAGTACAGTACAGTATTTGATCAATAAATGCATGTTTAACTATAATATATGCAAATCTAATAAAATACTTTAAAACACATTCCCTGATCATTGAGCGCAACTGGAATCGAGTATTGGCTATAATCTGGGTATTCGTGTCAATAGATAGGGAGTGAGGGTCTGTGTCCGACATGTAAAGTCCATAACATGTTCAATGTTTAGCCCTTAAGTCGCCTGAAACTGGATTTTGAAGTTAAAGCCAATCAAATAATTCATTAAACTATTGGTTGATTTAGACGTTTGAATAAATTTGATGAGAAATTGTAATCATTTTGAATGCTTTCAAAAGGATTTCCATAAATGATTGATTTAAGCAATTGAAACAAATAGTACTCCAAGCGATTGATTTCGAAAACTAATGCATTGGAAATAATATATTAAATTTATACCTCTTTATAGTCCTATTCTTTTCATACATATATTGATCACTAATATTGAATAAATTTACTAAACCTATTGTTAAAATAAAAAAAATAGTATAAAGAAAATAATAGCATGCACTATGCTTTTTAATATTCAATGCTAAGTTTATTTGAGTTATAAATGTATGAAATAAGTTGCAAATTGAGTGAAGAATAAATAAAATGAGAAAATTGAATGAAATAAAATTCAAAGTATGCGTGATTTGTTTGATATAATAGATAATGATCTAAAAGGGTAAAAATATCAATATTGATAGACTATATTACAATAAAAATGATAATAAAATTAAGTTGAAAATAAAAATAACTTGATGGTTTCAATAGCGATAGTTCTAATTTTATATCCTATTCATGTTTGTATTGTGCAACATTGTTCATTTTTATTGTTATAAGTAAATAACCAGTGCAAATATTGGGCCCATTGGATTACGCATTCATTTTATAAATTAAACCATTTTGTGTCAACTCAAACTAGTTTCAATTAATAATTATCAAAATCGTAAGAAAATGAATTCACATAATAAGTCCAATGCATATGCGCTCACATCTAGTGCTCAATATTGCAAACATTACATAACTTTCAGACTTAAAAAGTTTTCTAAAGTTTCCTTAAGAAATTGTTATAATTCTGTCACTAAATGAAAGTCTGATTTAACAGTGTAGCAATTAGCGAGAAGGGCTGTCACCGGGAGGGCAAGTATGCTCTTCGGGGGAGTATTTCATCACTGTTTGCTGTGTTTCACGTGAATAACGACTGAATTAAGCGATTGTTTGTTCAGTGGTCGACAGCATTCACATCACAAATCAATCAATCCTTTCATTCAATACAATAATGACTAACGAATCGCATGAAAATCGATTTTCCGTGCGCTCTGTCTCTGAGGGCATTGACGACCACTACCTCACACGGGAGGCGCCCCCTCGCGTCGACCACTACCGCAATGTTATGTCAGTTCATTGCCGGATCTCACGGCCCACTCTCGAAGAGCTGTTCGTGGGCCACACCAACAACAACTATCTCACGGTCTGTGAACTGACTCTCTGGTCCTCTTGACTAACGTTTTTGTTACAGAAGTCAACCGATCCTCAGAAGAGCGGTCGTACGGAAGGCAATATCAAACTGGGATGGTTGCAGGGCGTCCTCGTAAGTACAGCTCACACGGTGTCCCTTTAAACACCATTACCCTATCCTTAAACACCACTACCCTATCCGCACAGATGCGCTGTATTCTCAACATATGGGGAGTCATGTTATTCCTGCGCCTCTCGTGGGTCGTCGGCGAAGCGGGTATTGGTTTGGCGTTTGTGGTCATATTATCGGCCACTTTCATCACTACCATAACTTCCATCTCCATGTGCGCCATTTCCACCAACGGTGAGGTGAAGGGCGGCGGCACCTACTATATGATCTCACGATCACTCGGACCCGAGTTTGGCGGAGCCATTGGGGTTATCTTCAGTCTCGCCAATGCTGTGGCCGTTGCTATGTATACCATAGGCTTTGCAGAAGCACTTCATGCTGTGTTCGAAGTATATCTCTCTATAACACTCAATCATTCAAAAAATAAACTCTCTCTCTCTTTCTTTCTCTCTCTCTCTCTCTCTCTCTCTCTCTCTCGCAGCGCAGCGGCCTAAACGTGTCTGCGGGCTTTTGGTTTGACATCCGGTTCATCTCTGTGGTCACTGTTTGTATTTTGTTGGCCATTACTATCATAGGAATGGAATGGGAGTCTAAGGTAGATATAAACCCTACAATTGAACGTATAGTTGCATAAACGTCGGATGTGCCAATAATATAATGCATACAGCATTGCCAAACTTAACATTTTGCATTTGGTTACAGGTTCTTTTATAAAATAAATTCTATTAAATAATTATTTAAAAACTAATTAATTAATTAAAATACTTTAAATAAATATAATTAAATATACCTCTGCAATAATTTCTTAATTTAATAATAGATTTTTAATAAATTTATAAGATATTACAGAATTACCTGAATTATTGGATTAAAACCATAGGTATAATGAAAATAACTTAGATAATTAATTAAATGTAGTATAACTATTATAAAATCTTAAAAACAATAAGTTAATTTAAATATTTATTTAAATAAATTGTTGCATTAAATATTTAACTTTTAATTAAATTTTAAAATAAGTTAAATATTTTTTTAAAAATTATAAATAATTAAAAGTTAATAAATAATTATAGATTTATGATTAAATATGAATTTACAACTAGAAAAATATTATATTCATTTTATTTAAGCAATATCTGATTAATATTTATAATAATAAACAGGGATATTTTATTTTAAACTATATCCGACGTTTTTACACGAAACGGATCAATTGTTTTATAATAGCTATAATCTTATTATACACTTTAGGCACAAGTCGTACTTCTAGTGATACTTCTTGTGGCAATCTTTGACTTTCTCATTGGTTCTGTCATTCCTCCCAACGATGAAAAAAAGGCTAAAGGATTTGTTGGATGGAACAGTAGGTTTGCTCCCTTTCCTCTATTAGTTCTAATATTTATCTCTTTAGTGAGTCTTATTGTCGAGAACTTTAGTCCGGATTTCCGTGTCGGACCCAATGGTCAGGAAACCTTCTTCACTGTATTCGCCGTATTCTTCCCGTCCGCCACCGGTATCCTCGCGGGCGCCAACATCTCAGGCGATCTCAAAGACCCTCAGAAAGCTATACCTAAAGGCACACTCCTGGCCATTGCCATCACGTCAGGCACTTACCTGCTCTTCGCCTTCATCTGTGGCGCGACTATTCTTCGCGACGCCGACGGCATAGGCTTTCCCGCCAACTGTACGATAAATGATTGTAAATATGGTCTGCATAGGGACTTCCAAGTCATTGAATTGGTGTCACTGTTCGGACCCATCATTTACGGTGGAGTATTCGCGGCCACCCTGTCGTCCGCATTGGCATCACTGGTGTCGGCGCCGAAGGTCTTTCAAGCTCTTTGCGACGACAAACTCTTCCCATACATACACTTCTTCGGCAAAGCCTACGGCCCTAACCATGAGCCCCGACGGGCGTACGTTCTAGCCTTTGCCATAGCTTTGGTGAGCTGTCTGTCCGGTCAGCTCAACCTAATAGCGCCCATTATCTCCAACTTCTTTCTGGGCGCCTACGCTCTCATCAACTTTTCCTGTTTCCACGCCTCGTTTGCTAAGAGTCCAGGATTTCGGCCCTCATTTCGATTCTATAATAAATGGGTGTCTTTGGCGGGCGCTGTCGTCTCGGTCCTCGTCATGTTTACGGGTCACTGGTCTATGGCTTTAGCCACCGGTACGTTAGTGGCGGCGCTCTTCTTCTACCTCCGATACCGCAAACCCGGTATGCCTTTCATAACACTAGTTCCCTATATATATATATTCCCTAATTATATATATACATATATAATTTATAACTCACTCTATTTGTCCTCCAGATGTCAATTGGGGCTCTTCTAGTGACGCCAAGTCCTATATCTCTGCCATCTCTAGTGTCCACAAGTTAAATGCCATTCCCTTTCACGTCAAGAACTACAGGTTCTTATTATCCATAAGCTATGGAATAGTTTTGTATTATAATTTTGTTATGAATTCCTCCAAATAGACCACAATTTCTGATTCTGAGTGGAAGGCCATCTGATAGGCCTGCGCTCGTGGACTTTGGCTACTCTGTGGTCAAGAAAGTGGGTTTCATTGTATGCGCACAGGTCCTGGATGTAAGTGAAGTGAACTAAAGCTATTCAATGGGTTTTGACTTTGATTTCTAATTTAAGGTGAAATTAGCGCAAAGAAGTCGAGAGAAATTGATAAATGACTGCAACTCTGCCCTAAGAGAGCGTCGCATCAAAGGGTTCTTCGCGTTGGCGGACGACCACTCATTCTCGTCGGGCGTCAGAAACCTCGTACAGGTATTGTCTAACTATTCAAAGGATAACCTCCTGTCCTGTGAAGGATGTCCTCCTGTCCTAACTCCCACTCCAGTCCGTAGGCATTGGCAAACTGCGGCCCAATGTAGTTGTTATGGGCTTTAAAAATGATTGGATGCGTTGTGACCACAAAGAAGTCGTCGAATACTTCACGTCAATACAGTGAGTGATATCTCAGACCGACTCAAGTCTTATTTGTTCTCTTCTTCAGCCATGTCTTCGACAACTCTCTTGCGCTGGCGATCTTCCGACTGCGCGATGGTCTGGATGTGTCTCGTTTGGCAGGAGTGGCGGATCTCATGGAAGAGAGCCGAAAGGTAGGCCTTACGAGCCGTTCCTTCGTACTGCCGACAGAACCGGGACTGAGTTCATCGACTGGAGCGGCAGAGCTGTTGTCCGCCAACCAATTCCGGTGGAAAGAGAGGAAGGGGTTTGTGGACGTGTGGTGGCTGTACGACGACGGAGGCCTCACTCTTCTCATCCCACATCTGCTCCGACAACGCAAACAATGGGCCGAAACGCGGCTCCGGATCTTCACTTTGGTTCAGAGCGGAGGCGACGGAGAGCTCGAGAGACAGCAAATGAAAACTCTTCTGGGCAAATTCAGGATCGATAATGAGGTCATCATTTTGGTGGACCCCTCACAGCCCCCATCTCAGGCCTCCATCAACCAGTTCGACGCCATTGCCTCCCAATGGCTTAATAATGATAAGTCAGACCTTAGGATCACTGCCGCAGAGATGACGGCTCTCAGGGAAAAGGTATGCGAAGAGGGGAGAGAGAGAGAGAGAAAGAGAGAGAGAGAAAGAGAGAGAGAGAAAGAAAGAAAGAGAGAGAGAGAGAGAGAAACTTTAATTTTGATAGAGTATAGCATTAGTTGCAATGATATCCATATACACACGGCTTCCAAATGATAGCATTCCTGTTGTGATGACATGTGTTGTGCGAGACCTCCAAAAGAGTGCATCTTTTGTAGAGAGCATTGAATAGAGAGACAGACTATACTATGAAAGAGAGAGAGAGAGAGAGAAAGAGAGAGAGAGAGAGAGACTCATTGACGTGATTGCTGTGATGTTTCAGACCAACCGTCACATCCGTCTGCATGAGTTGGTGTGTCTGCACTCTCGGGACAGCCAACTGGTGGTCATGACTCTGCCGATGCCTCGCAAGGACTCGTGTTCGGCCGCCCTTTACATGTCGTGGTTGGAGGTGTTGTCCGCGGATTTGCCACCATTTCTGTTCGTTAGGGGAGACCAGAGAGATGTCCTCACCTTTTACTCGTGAGGAATACATGAACACTCTGTCCGATATGACTTCCCATTCATATCCCTTTCCTTTTAAGCGTATATTCTTTAATTTATTTTGTTTACAAACTTTTGAAAACTAAATGATTTTTCAAATACAGTAACTTATGTGTAATTGTAATGCACTTTGGTTTTTAATTTCACCTTGCTATTTTGACTAATAAATTAATTATCGCACTATTTTATTTAAAGGTGCACAAAATGTTCAGGGAGAATTGATTTTTTATATCTGTGTTGAAAGTGTGCATAACCATAACCCTGCTCATAGTATTCGTGTTAAATAATTGCACTGAAAATGTGTGCATTTCTTATATGAGATGACACTGCTCAATTATCAATTATCCAATGCATGCATTCATTGATTCAATTGCTTTGGACTAAGGAGCTCTAACACAGCATGAAAATGCATCATTCATAAATCCATGGTGGGGTGGGGGTGGGGGTGGGGTGGGGTGGGGGTTGAGTTTGAATCTGTCATTCAGTGATAGAAAAGACAATAGGTTTGATACAAATCATGGCCACCACCACCACCACTGCAGGTGACCTACCAGTGCTTACCAATTGGCACAATTTGGTCTGACATGAACTAGTCATCAGACTCTACCCCACAATATATTTGTGATGCAGTGTTAAGAGTCCCTTAGATCTCATGCTTTAGACGTTCACTGCTATAAGTATCACACGAGTAGTCATTGTAATAGCAATGTAAGCAATGCATGCATTTCCAGTGTTTAGCCATTTATGTTAATTGGCACAATTTGTGTGACCATAATCCAGGTCATTTCTTTTATGGCACAAACAAGGCTAACTATGAGATCACAGTTGCCCTCATTCACCAAATTTGGTGTTCAATGACGTAATTGTTGTGAGACATGGCATACGTCAACGCTGCCAATGCTGTGGTAGGTGTACCGTCCCTTTACATACGAATGCCTCATAGCGTTGCACATATAAAGGGTCCGAATATAAGGTGAAAAGGCAATCGTTTCATCATTATTTAATCGCAGCAAACAATAAATGAAAACAAATTTCTGTTGGATTTGTTGGTTCACTGACTGACAGAACGTATGATTGAGTTGTCATTCAATACGAGTCCATAAGTGCGTCAACTATGCCTTCACTGCCCACTGAGTCCACTGTCCGCTAGTATTCACTGCAATACTAATGCCGCAAATGTAAGTCAAACCCAATGTCTGTCTGTTTTCAATGCAAATGTCTTTTGTATTCAAATGTTCGATGCATTCAATCCATTGGCATATCATTTGACATGAGATTTGTTATATCATGAGTGGTTTGAGTAGTGAGACACCCATTTGGGGCCATTCAATAAGTACGTACGCAAATTTGGGCCAAATTGAGCACCCACTTAAATGTGGGTAGCATGCTCATTTACCATGCTTTCAGTGTACAATGGACACTGGTATGTGGGTTTGGCACATGTATGTGTGCCATACACACGCCTAACCTAACCAAACCTAACCTAACCCTATGCACTGATATGTGCCAGGTCAATCAATATTGGATTTGATGCAAAATGTGTTGTATTACACTATTGTGTTACTTAAGCCAATCAAAGTGACCAATGATTTGTCCCAATATTTAGCACGTAATTCAATGTCTTGTGATTTATAGGCGGCGATGGAGGCGCCACCACTCGACAAATGGTTCGCACCTATAGCTTACCAAATATGTCTAGTGGTGGCGCTTCCATAGCAACGCTATGAAAATAATATTCAATAACGTGTTAAATATTGGGACAAATCAGTACCAAATGTGATTAATTCACGAGACATTTGGTCACTGATTGGCTTAAGTAAAGCACAATATTATTATAGTTTGTGTCAAACAACACATTTGTATAAAATTCCAAATTTTGAGTCAATATAGAGCGCCGCCATATTTGTTGTGTACTATTCGTATACAATATTTGTTCAACTTTTACGCACATTTGTGGGTAAAATGAGAACAACGTTTGTTAAATAAATATTTACAAGTTAATTATAGAAGTTGATTAATTTTGACAACCACATTTGTGATTATTTTGTATTTGACATGGGCTTAGCATTTAGTGACCAGTAGTGGTCAGTTGTGGTCATTATTGATAAATTATGGTAAATAGTGTTTGTAGTGAACTATAAATTGTCATTAATGTTTATTTGTGATAAATATATTTTAAATTGTAATGGTGTCTTTCGATTGACCTACTCATTATTTGACCTATTTTTCCAGAACGGACTTATCTAGATTGATTTAGAATCAAAAACCAATTTTTGACAAAAATCCATAAAGTACGTCACCCAATATCTATGTTATTTATGGAAACAAAAATTGTATAATTTAAATTTTATTCAGGATTGAAGCTATTTTCCCATACAATAGAAATGCTCTACAAATTCAAGTACGTTATTTATGACTTAGCTATTTTAATTTGATTAATATTACTGAATCCAAAAATAACGTCCATTTTATGTGTACATAAATAATGTATATATATTTGATAACGTGATTTGTTTGGTTTTATTTTTGATTTCTGAGTTGTTTGAAGCATACCTTTTGAAATGTTTTGCCAAACGGTGAATCCCATGTAGATATGCTATCAAGATACAGTATCTGTTAGAAATATACAAAACCAGTACATGAACTCTGCTTTAATATGACT
Source organism: Oppiella nova (assembly GCA_905397405.1). NCBI lineage: Eukaryota > Metazoa > Arthropoda > Arachnida > Sarcoptiformes > Oppiidae > Oppiella > Oppiella nova. The sequence goes on along the minus strand of CAJPVJ010001526.1, from coordinate 1,524 downwards.
GTAATCTACCTTTTAATCTGAAGAGTAGGTCACACGACTTAATGATCTTTTGAGCCCTACTATGAGATTAATTTAAAATCTGGACAAACATCTGGCAAACATGTGTTACGATTAGTCATTAATCTTGAATTTCTGTGTTTCTATATTCAAAGTATTGAACACTTTGTGTTGAATTGATGTGAGAATCGAGTCCATCGTCTAATTGCTATTATTTTGCAAACCTTTTGTTATTTTCATTGCAATTAGTCTAAGGTTTCCGTCGCTTACTTGACGTCCACTCCGATCGGTATTGAAATGAACAGTCGTTTGAAATGCTCACAAACCTTAGATACTGTATTAGATATGAAGGGTTAAGACATAATCACTAGGGATTGGAAATGGAAATAGGTCATTTTATTCAGATTTCTACTTACAGTTCTACTTACTATGCTATTTGCTACATATGCTATTTGACTATGTTCAAATATTCTTGGTACAATCACTTTGTTGAATGTAGAGGTAAAGGACGTAGTGCAATTTGACCTATAATTGTATGCTGCAAATGTTGAATAGATTTCGTGAATTGAGCATGGTAGTTATTGGTGATGGTCAGTGGATTACTTACACATGCAATGGTGGGCCCAACCATTGCATACATATTGCAATTGATTGTCAAATGATATGAATATAAGAAAGCATTGCAAACGTATGAATGAATGGTTAAACAAATGCAATACAAATGCATTGATTGACACAACTGTTAGAGTGACCCCTATTTCACACTAATAGCAAAAACTGGACAAATGCTTAGTTGTAGAGAATTTGCATATTAAGAATAAATATCCTGGATACTATTTGAATGCATTCTCTAAAATGGGTATATTCTGTGCGCTATTACCAGATGATAGGCAACACGACGTCTGCGTCCGACCGGTGCCTCCGAGCGCTTCCCACTCAACCCAACCGTCGGACGACACCATCGACTCGACGCCTGAAGATCAGTCGACAGGTGCTGAGCGACGGCAAGCTATGGCTGCAACAGAGCGTACGGTTGTGTCGACTGTCGCCGACTGTCATCAGGACTTACGACAAGAATTCATACAAAAGATATTACAAGCAATTCGTCGAACAGAAGAATTTCAACAAATACTCAAAACTCTTCCACAACTTCCACACCAAACCCACGACCACATCCACCGCCACCCATAGCACTGCCCGCACCACTACTAGTGCCACTACCGGTGCGACCAATGAGAGTCCCAAACGCATGCGTCTCTGGGACTGCCCCAAGAGCCCGACCCCGCAGTATCTGTTGCCGCAGAACAGCTTCCGGACTCTGAGGTCCCATTCCCAGGATCTGAGACAATGGACTAAATGTGATGAACGCGAGAACTCATTGATGTCGATATCGGAGTACAACCGATATCTGGATCTGATTAGTGTCCGACAACTCAATAGACTGGACGCCAAACAACTCAATACTCAGTTCGGTCTGAGAAATATCGCCAAAACCGACGGCTATTCCATGAATCCGTCGAATCAAGT
>CAJPVJ010001525.1:0-16081 GCA_905397405.1 Oppiella nova | reverse complement strand
TACCTTCAATAAGTCATACCCGACTCAATACAATACCATTCATATTAATATACATTTCATAGTCTTATGCACTACTGTGTAGTCTTATTGCCTCTATTGGGTGCCTATGTATTGAGAAATCCTTTTCCCCTTATTATAATGCAGTGAATCTTAATTAAACTTATGTGCAAAAATATTTTACTTGAATAAAACGATTTTATTCATGTATAATTTTGTTTATAAATGAAAGGTAAAAATCCTATTAATTAAAACTGTATAGTAAAATCTGTTTCAATATTTATAATTAAATTTCACTTCAACTATAGGCAGAGATAGTATTCTTTGATTAAAGACTTAATGTCTAGAAAAGACTTTAAGATTGCATAAGAAATTGAATAAATAAAAGGAAAATTAATTTCATTATTGATATTCTTATTCATAAAATAAAAGTTTTATATGATTTGCAAATATTATGAAAACTTTAAACTTTAAAATTATGCACCAAAAGTCCACACTACGTTAAGCAAAGTTACATAACTGTGGGCTTAATACCCTTGGTGCTTTTATAAATTATTCCGAGAATTTCAAAATTAATTCGCTCGGAAGAAATTAAAAGAAATATTAAAATACTCTTGTGTAGTATTGTATTAACTCATGTATATTACACATTGAGACGGAATGGTAGTAATGGTTGTATAGCCGACAGCTCAATCCGGTCTGCAAACACTTTTCTAGTTAATTGAAATCTTTTTTAGTCTGAATTTATATTAAAGGAATCGCTTAATGAAAGTGCTCTGACTTTTGCTATTTGTTTTGCCAGCATTTTAGTAGTACTTTATATCACTACAGATGATTTAGATGTTATTGGGGAAGCCTATATGAAACTATATTTTGTCGCCACTTCAGTAATACATTTAATTCATTATGGTACAATGTGTTCAACAAACATAACAATTCAATTATATAAATGTAAGCATTATTAGACTCATTTGAATTAATTAAATGCAAGAAAATGTATAATTTCTATTGTTAACTAAATTTATTTATAGACTATTTAATAAAACTTTCTCTGAACTTTAAAACAATTTGAAACTTTGTAGAAATTATTTATTTATATTCTGTTGAAGTTATTTGTATAAATGCATATAAACAAATGTCATGAGACACTTGAAACACTTTTGAACACTTTATCCGAGTCCAATCATATTTAACTAATAAGTTTGTAATTTATTCTTAATACTCTAAATGTCACAAATAACACGAATACAACATTTTGAGTGTTTTATTTTTATATTTATAATAATGTTTATAGAGCATATAATTTCACAAATGCAGTAGTTTTGTATTAATTATATGAACAAAACCATTTGAATCGTATAATTAAGGAAATGGAAACTAATTGTATTTTGATGATAATTGTTTTATCAATATATGCAGTTTGATTCTCGATAATTATATGAACAACATTTAAGCAAAATTATAAATTTGCTTATTTGTTTTAATCACTCTTTAGACCGGAATAATAATGTTTGCATGCTATGGGAAATCATATTGATTGTTGAAACATTGTTTAATGATTGATAGAAAAACCCCATTAAGCATTGGACGACCAGTTTTGATGAATAACTAAATACAATCATTACGATTACCCCTAGATCTTGATGATTTATAGAAAACTATTTGTCTGAACCAATGAATAAAAACGAGTTACTCGCTCAATTAATAACTGTACAAAACGCACACAATTGATGATTTTGATGAAAAATAAAAATTGATTTATATTTATAGTTTCTATTTTTATCCAATATTTTGTGCCATAATTTTATTCCTCTCACTATATTACAGATATGTCTCAACGTTTTCAATGACGGTGATAGCGATTGATAGATATCAAGCTATAATAAATCCATTGCACCGCCGCTTATCCACGTCTGTGCCCATAGTTATCATAATAGCACTTATATGGCTAATCGCCGGCACATTCTCCATACCAAACGTGGCGTTCAATCAAGTGGTCGAGATCTCCGGCCACAGGACTCTACACCGATGCCGAGCCCTATACCCATCAGACCAGCGCCTGTACCGTCAGATCATAACGATGTTCACATTCCTCACCCAATATGTTGTGCCGCTATCTATCACAGCGTTTGCTTACATCATCATAAGTATTAACATTTGGTTCAAACTGTTGTCCACCGAATCGGATCAGCTTCAGACCCGGGAGCGATCCCGGCGACGGACTATCAAAATGTTGGCGATTGTGGTACTGGTGTTCGCCATATGCTGGTTACCACTCAACATATTTCACATCTATTCAGACTTTAATACTGACGCCAATCTTCACGATATGAATTGGTTTCTCGTTTGTCACTGGTTTGCAATGAGCTCGGTAATACTTTTTATGATTACTTTTTTGCTTTGAATATTCTGTAGATTCTGTACAATTGCAATATGTGTACAATATATTGAAATGTTTGCATCATTTCACATGTCATTCTTCATCTAAAGACACAATTCTCAAGAATGATAGAAATGTTTAAAAAATAAATAAGTATAAGAATAAAGCAACAAAAATATGCTAAATATAACATATAATATGAGTTATTGAGAATAATATTCTATGCACTAAATCATATCATATTCAAGACTTATGATAAACTTAATTATATAAACCAATAGTTTATATGGTGTTGTCGTGCATCACATCATATTAAATATATATTTTATTTATGTCTTATGATATCATTTGTGGTCTAAAAATACTGCAACTTGTGATATATATAAATGATTGAAACCTTTAAGGAATTATATAATAGCATATATACAATACCATACTCTAAATTCATGTCTCGAAATGATAGGAAATAATTGAAATAATTTCTATTCTTTGGTTCATTTGATTTGTCTTAACATGTGATTAACACACATATATATCTTTGCTCCGTGTACTCCAAAGGTTTGCTACAACCCATGGATTTACTTTTGTCTGAACAAACATTTCCGGCAAGAGATCAAGAACATAGTCCGGTGCACAGGCATCAGGTGCTGGAGCGGCTCATTCCTCGAGATGTCGTCCTCCAGTTCCAGCCCGAGGGGCAAAAACAATCTCCAGCGGACTAATGCCCTCCGGTTGGTCACCACCAACGGTGTCGCCAAACCCATGGACACCGATCGCAATATTCGCGTCAATTCACTTGATTTGAATAAAGTGTCGCTAATTGTGGAGGAGTCCAAGATTTGAGACTCAATGGCCCCCTGAAGGCCCCCTGAAGACCTCAATTGGCTTACGGTTCGCTTTAACTTATCGCGGTCCTTACGGAAGTGTTATGTGATATAAGGCTATACTCCTCTGACAATAAATCTAAGTATAGGACAATTAAAGTTAAACTCAACTGAAAGTTAATACAATAATATATGAGTATGAGATCGTGATGAACACAATTGGCTCACATGTCGTGTCATTTGTTTTAATCACAATTAACTCATTGATGATGTGCTCAAATGCAGTGCCAATGTCTACTAGAAAATGATAAATGACTTGAACCACAAAAAGGCGACTGTCGAGTCGACTACTGTATATTGATTAGTTATATAAGGTCGTATTTCTTATGGTAACATTCAAATCTAAACCATGAATTATTAATGTATGATAAGGATAGAAATTAATTTATGTTTCAAATTTTTTAGTCTATTTCTCTATAGTCTTAAGATAAGAGAGATTCAATGATTTTATTGGTGACAATCGTAATGTCATACTTTTGTCGTAATATTTATATTTACATTATCTATTTGTGCAGTATCAATAATAATGTTATTTTAACAACCATAGAATATCTGGAAATAATAAATTTAATTGAAATTTTTATTTTACTAAAACATTTAATTAATTTTCTTTGTGTTGTAATAATATTTTTAATGGATTTGTGAATTAATTTGAGTTTTTTGATTTTATAACAAATATTTTGTTTAATGTTTGTTAACATTAATGTAATTTATTTTTATTAAAAGATTAATAATTTTGTATAAATCTGTTTTATAATATTATATTTTAAAAATAAAATATTTAAATTTTAATCTTATTTTTAAATATATATTATTAATATTCTAATCATTAATTTTAAAAGACTTCTGTAAATAGTATTTATTATGTAATAAGCTTTTTAAGAAAAACATGTAAACATCTGTTTTATATTATAAATTGATTTAAGGGGTTAATTACAAAAAAATTAAAAACCTTATTTAATAATCTTGAGACTAATATTTGTCTGTTACAAGATATATTATCTGATCAAATAAAGTGATGTCGATAAATAAAAATTAACGCAATGTTATTATATAAAACAAGAAGTTGTATTTTTATGAAAATTAAATTAAATTTATAAACATAAGATTGATTTTTTATTTGTATAACTTAAAAATATTTTTTTTAACAAATATTACCTTCAAACGAGTAAAACGTGCCAATGATAATGAATATTTGACATAATTAATAAAAAATAGGCTTCTTTTGTTGAATCAATAAAAATATTGACTTTTGTTGTACTTTTGCGAAATGTACAATTTATATAAAAAGCCATACAATAACTCTAAAATGTTTTGTTTAAGTAAGAAATGTTCAAAACTTTTAATATATTTTCACTTACTTTATAACATATTCTACTACATGAGTGCAAAAATGAACTAAGAATACGAAAGTGATATAATTTTGTACAGCATAAATCCATGACAAATATTTTCAATAATATAAGATCCAATTAATTATTTATTGAATAATCCTATGTAGGCGATAGAATAGACCAGGTGACATTTTCTTTGAGTTCATGTATAGCTAACAAAAGATTTAATATTTATATATTTGAGATATACTGAATAATATTTGTCGTCAGAAAATAAGGCACAAATTAACTTTTCTCACAGGCTTACAATCAATGAAAGAAATGAATAGTCCCTGTTTATTATCACAAAATTTATTTAGAGCTCTTTAGAGCTTTATTGAAAGAAGGTTAAGTGGACATTTTTGTTTCATTCACAGGCTGCAAATTATATGACATTGCCTAATTTTAAATATTTGTCTACTTGTAAAATAGACAAAATTCTTTTTCTTACAATTCTCAATAAAGCACCAAATCCTGTGTGAATAGGTCAACATGCAATTTGAATTAACTGTACATTGAGTTAAGCAAGCTAATTGAATTGTCAAGTCATTCGTTACTACAAAGAATTTGCTAATTTACAAATTATATACTTTTCACGATTTTATAGTTATATTATAACTTTACTTAGATTTCCGAAAAGAAAAGTTTATAAAATATATGACATAATTATGTAAATTTTGAACCAATTTTTTGATGTTATTTTTCAGACAAAACAAATAAGAAAGTGAAAATGAAATTTACTGTTTAAATATATTGCAAACTAAAAATCAATTAAAATGATAAAAAATAAAATTTTAATATTCTTTATCATACAGCATTATATTACTGTACATAAATATTTTCATTACGTGTTTGATTTTTGTTATTTAGCGTGATCCACAAAGTACGTAAGCATGCCTGAGGGAGGGGTCAATTTTAAGTCCAATTTTTGCGTACGTACTTTGTGGATGATGCCTTTAAAAAAATACAATACTTTAAAATTCAATTTTTATTTATAAAATTCACTAATTAACAGGAAAATTTCAATAATTAATAATATTAGTGAGAAACAAATACTTGTACAGTATTAACAAATATTTTTGTTTATACGATTGTAAAGTATACTTCATTTATTGAAGTAACTTCAAAAACACTGTAATATTATTTTCACATGAATTGAGTTTTGCTGTTAACTACTGTATAAGTAATAGTGTATAACTCTACCCAAACATTCATACATTTCATAGAAATGTGTTTATCCGTATTAATACGATTTTTCAACACATTTGAACAAATAATATATTAAATTTCCATCAATTTGTTTTCGTTGATTAATAGCTATTTTCTAGAGATTTAGTGCGAATATAATGCAAAACATAACTCTTTATAAGTTTTATCGATAAAACTTGATATAAGAGATGATTGATATTCTTGTAAAAGTGTGTATTATTGCAAATACAGTATAAGACTGTTTGCGAGAATTAGTAACACATTTGGATGTAAATTTACTCTATAGACAGATATTGTATTTCCACTAATCAAATGATCCAATGTTTTAGAAGTTAATCATTAGTTGCCTTGAATTATGATCCAAATGTTTGTTTGATGTGTTGAGAGAAACTAATTCAATACAGAAGTCAGAGCTAATATAATAGATAATATACAGCAAAAACAGGACTCGCCTTATAAAAAGTCATTAGTTATCTGTAATTATACTCATGTCATAAATACACATCGTTTAAACCAAACACTGAACAGTTACTTGATATTACAGTGTGCAAGCTAATATAACTCCTTTCTTATACTTTTATTAAATTATATCACAAATTATTCCATTTTTATAAATAATTTTTTATTAAACGCTTCACGAAATCTGTTGTCATAAGGCATTAATATATTCAGAAATTTATTTTTTATTAATAATAAACTTACAAGCTAGAAATAATATTGCACAACATAAACACATTTATCGATTATGCTTTAAATGTGCTCTAACAGTGACCTGGGATTATATCACTAATCCCTGAGATAGCAAACAAATGTTTAATTTTGAAAATATTTTAGCTAAACAATATTAGTAAATTGCAATTTTTGTAAATAATGTTTTTACGAAACAATATCTGCTATATTAAATAATTAAAGTTTGTTTTCATGTTAAATAACTTTTGCAAATAATTCACATCTTTGATAATTACAGTAATAACAATAATTATGAATTTTACTAAATTATTATTATTATAATTACTATTAAATTGAGCTAATCATAAAATACCATTTATTCATATTTTTATATTTAGCAATTATATAAAGTTGTTTATTAATATTTTTAATTTGAGATTTAATAAAACTGAAAAATAACAAATATAAAATATTATTATTTACTACATAGAACATAACGAAAATGATTGCTAATGACCACTTAAAGAGTTTCAGTTCAATCACATTTATTTGATTTTAAAAATATTAGCCTTTATACCTACAGTATATAAGAATTTCATAATAAAATATGAAAGGTTTCTTTGAATTTATTGTTATTTTCAATTCAATTTTTATAGAAATGCTACGAAAACCTACATCTATAATTTAGCACGTTTTATTGTAAAAAGTTTTGTAAAAGTAATGTTCAGTAGAGCATGGATTCAAAAAGTATATAATTAGTTGCGAAATCACTATTTTCTTATATAAAGTACACAAAACATAAGGAAAAGCAATTTAACATTAGATTTACATAATATTGTACCTGTATTTTCAGACAATCAATAAGTTTTGACATCTATTCTCGATTCTTAAGGCAATCACAAATCTCTTTTTCCAAAAATAAACTTTTTAATTTAAAATAAAATGCGTTGAAATACTAACACCAAAATAATTTAATCAATAAATTGCTTCATTTGAATGAACAAACCTATTGTGCGATAGTTTGCCTAATCTTTTTATTATAGTCAATATTACATAGGGTTTACTATACATGCATTCAAATAACTATTTTTCACTTTAAATCCATTCATATATTTTTAAAGTGATGCGTCGATTGTAATATAAAATAAGGATTTTGTCGACAAATATAGAGTAAAATGTAAGAAAGCATAATATTTTCTTCGTCCTTCAAAATGCATTGCATTACGAGTGCGACAATCATTTGCACTCAAAATATTGTCTAAAATATTATTTTATCAATAAATTGGAAAAAATGTTTTTTAGTGGGAAATACATTTTTTAAAATTGTGAACCACATTTATTATATATATGTATTGACAAATATATTTGGATTTTTATATTTTTATTCGTTTTAATGTCAAAAACTTTTGATTAAGAGATTAACTCTTAAACTTTTTTTCAAACCTAATGGTAAACATGAGACCAATATTTTATGACATATAATATTTTGTACGAAATCTGTAATTTTATTTTTTAATGATTTTTTACAAAATATGTTGTGAAACCATGGGTAAAAACACTAAATTTTTATTTTTAATTTTATTGGATATTAATTTTGTGTTAATATTAATTATTTACTTGTTTGACTCGTGTTTGGCATTATTATAAAATATTTATCCAATAAATGTTAATTTTATTGAAATAAAAATCTATGTTTCACTTAATACTGTATTTATTTGAATCAACAAAAATAAAATTAATTATTTAAATGGTTTATACAATTCATGATAAACACAACTTTATAACTTAATAGTCAACTATCAAATTGTACAATATATAATATATAAATTATATTATATAAATATATTATGATAGTTTTGCAGTACATTAAATAAAATAATTTTAATTAATGTTCTTAATATTAATAATTTTAATTGTTTGCATAAAACTGAATATCATAGTATGAAACCATTATATAAATTATCTAAATTATCTATAAATGCAATGAACTAAAAGACAAATTCATGGATTGAAGGAAAGTTGTCTTCTGAGGCCTTTGCCTCTGAACTCCGGCGCATAACAACCCGTTTCCTCAAAGAACTGCTGCAGAAAATCGCACGTCTTTTCATAGTATGTCATATAATAAAGAATATTCTGTGTTAGGGTTACGTCTAATATATAAAATATCAATTGGCTAACCCTGCTCATTATCGATGTCAAGGTCTCTTCGCAGGCGTACTGAGCAATCGTATGACTCAATGCCTGTCCAAAGTGTGTGATCCCCAACATCTCGTCGTAATACGATTTATGTCCTAATATTTCATTATAAATAAATTAATGTAAAAACCATTGAAAGCTATGATACTGTAGACACCTTCGGCACAGGAATAGCAGATGAAAGTGTCTTTATTGTCGTCAACCCATTGCTCGTCCAATGACTTCATGTTAGGAAACGATCGCTTCTCATGACTGACCACTTCTACGAAAGGTTTCGCCAAATTCTTGGACTCCTCCACAGGTTTCTGTTGTTCACTCAGTTGGTTGGCAAACGCTTTCACATAAAATATTTTTAAATATCATCAAATAGTCTCAAAATACACTACAATATAACTTAAGTGAATTGATTACAGTTTCGACAGCACGTGAAGTAGAATATTTTGGGCACATTTCGCAGAATCGGACAATTCTTATCGGAAAATATATCGACGATTCTCTTAATGTCAATAACATCGGTGTTTACTAGTCGTTGGGCTTCAGTATTGTTGGGATCGACGGATAATATTCTGATCCCTTCGCAGGCATCCGAGCCCAGGATTTGCTCCTCCAGGCCGTGGCTCACAATCATTAGGATGAATGCATCCGACTTTACCATCTTTTCGCTGGATTTGCGTAGATTTTCCTCAATTTGTTGAGCCGTCCAATCGAAACAAGGCTTGACTTTGAAGTGAAGTTTTTCAAAAATGTGTTTAAAGCGATCCGTTTCCATATAGACTTCTTTGGGCACATTGTTTATAATAATACACTTTCCCCGAGGCTTTCGCATCATTTGGTAGTATAGACTCCCGATCATCGGTGCATTGCATTCCCGTAATCTATAAATAGTCAGCGTTTTATTAATTATTAACAATATTTATAACTAATATTGGACAAATTTATTACTTCACTACTTGTATGATAATAGACATGATACTATTAACTTCCTATTCTTATTAAAAGTCAAGTAGAAATTCATATATAAATAATAAGAAACTAACGGAATATCCGGATGTATCCTAAACTCCATGTGCCCGTTGGATGTGTTATAATGGGTGAGTCGTTGTGAGGCCTCCTTCTGTCCCGATTCCCATAACAATCGGATTATTTCATCGCAAGTACTCCTGGATCTCGTAAACCAAACCAAAATAAATAGTATTTTCTCGCCATCCGTCGATAATTTCTATGATTTTGTATCATATAATATATCGCATATTAATAGGACTCAGTATTCATTGAGAAGAAAGTGTAAGACCTGGACAACTGTCTTCATTTCATCGCTGAAATAGCGGTGATTATGGAGGGCTGACACGAATTGTGGACTCAATGTAACCAAATCTTTAAATTCAATGAAATCCCGAAAATAAAGGCTGCGATTCGTTATTTTCTCCATTTATTGAAACTTTTGTTAATACTGTGTTTATTTTGAAAAATAACTTAAATAAAACCACCAGTTTTGTTTATGGTAAATTACAATTGAAGTAATCTCATATTTGTAATACGTTTTAGCATTTGTCTAAGAAATAGTATAAATAACTATAGAAACCTACTCTGATAAGACATTGCAATAGTTTATAACAATTGATAACATTTTTGATTTTGATTCCAATATACTGTACTATTATTTGTTACTACAGTACAATATTGCTAATATATTATATATTATTTTTTGATTTAAACTATTCTTGTTCTAAAATGTAAAAAACAATTTGTTGTATTTGATAAAAATGATCAATCATTGCAAATGAATGGTTTGTGTTATATTCTGTATCATTAAATCTTTATGTGAGGAATAATATCAAACTTGTCTCAAATCATAAATCTGTATTCATATAATATTTCAGTGCTATTCTATGCTGTTCCGAATACCTGTGCCATGATACCAGTGCTGTGCTCTTCAGTCTAACCAATGAACTATATAAATATTCTTGACTTGAGTTTACGTACTGAATACAGAATTTATAAAAAAATGACACAATATTCTTATACTATTTGTATACGTGAATCATAAATAATATTTCAAATAAAACATTCATTTTATTTATATTATATTAATCTTTTAAAAAATAAATAAATAACAAATGCATTTGAAAAACATGTCACAATCTCAATAATAAATCATTCGAGTTTAACAAAAAACAGTTACATAAAATTTGAGACAATTTATTTTTAAAAAACTTTATGTCTTATTATTATCGGATTTCTCTTCGATGGCTCGCTGTCTGGCGTAAAGTTTTTTATTGTATTTCGAGACAAAGCAGAGAATCGCGAAAAATATCAAACAAATTAGACCCGCGATAGTCGTCACGTAAACCAATATCAATGGATATCTCTCCACATAATAGCCAACAATGAATGGTATCGTAAACTCTCCCAAACAGGCGACCACTAAGAACAGGGAACCGATACGACTCGTCACCGGAAGGAGTTCTTCAATGAATGACAATAGGGTTGGGAATATAGACGACGCGCCGATACCCATGAGTGAGACGCCCACCCATAGACCCAACTCTGAATTATTGCCTGTATTTGGGGTCAAATTGATAACACATTTAGTAAGTGAATGGTTATGATATGATCGGACAGACGGTGTGTTTACCGAATATAATGAGAACAATATTACTGGTCATCACAATGAGAATGTCGGCCCAAATCATGGCAGTAGTGCCCACGGAGTCGACGATAAATATGGTGAGGAGTCGGCAGAGAGTGAAAGTGCCCCAAAAGACGGACGTCATGTAAGCGCCGATGGATTTGTTGAGGTGGAGGTCGCTATAGAAAGCGAATGTAGTCATGAACCGTCCGAAGGCTATCTCGAGTCCGCAATACGAGTGGAATATTATGGATGCGATCAACAAAATCAACACTTTTTGCTTTAATGTCATTATAATCAACGACTCGTTGTTCTGAATACTCGGATGCGGTTTATCACTGCTTTTGATGAAATACATGATCACGAGTGAGATGATAGTTGCGAGTCCTAAGCCGGCGATTATGGTGTAGGGACACCATATCATGAGATCCTCAAAGGCGGTGCCCACCAGTACTTCCACTTCTTCGCCGCTTTCGGTGATATTCTTCTTGTTTGAGAGGAATGGTTCTGCGATGAGGGGTGCGATGAAAGCACCTAGGCCAAACGTAAAGTGTAAAGCTTGCATAAAAGGGGCTGACTTTTTGCCCCACATGTGCAGCAGCCACACATTGCCGGCGGTGTCCAGACCTCCACCTCCCAAACCCATCACGAACTGAGTGGCCGACAGACTAATGATCGATCGATTCCATGGGATAACGACATTACAAACGGTCATAATTAGGACAAAGAATGCAATCGATAGTTGACTGTCAAAGTGCTCGTAAACAACGCCCCCGGCTATGGACCCTAACAGGTAACCAACGGATCCGATCGGAAATATGACACTAATTTGCAGCGAATCCGCGTTTACGGCTTGTCTTAAGTCCAATAGTGTCGGACCGATCACTGCTATCGTTGCGCCCTTTTATTGAAATAAAAGATTTTTATATTTCAAAAACATTTTTAATTAAATGGTCAAATCATTTAAAGTATTTTACAACATTTTGCAAGAGTTGGTATAGTAATTATTATAATAATGGGTGTTTAAGTTCTCAACTCAAATATTTAAAGTGCTTTGTTTAATAGGCTTTATTTATAAATAATTAAATATTTTTATTAAAAAATATTACTTCTTTAATTCGTTAGAATTATCTTATTTTATATCATTTTAATTAATGCAATATATTATACTCATTTGAATATATCTCAAATAAATATTAAAACTTAAATAAATTAAAGTCAATGTCAATGTTGAAATTAGTTTAAGTAAATATCATTAGATTATTCATTAGACCTTATATTATTATTATTATTATTATTCCTTTAATAGAATATTGAATAGAAGTTCACAAACATTACATCATTATTACATATAATAACATTTATGAAATCTACTCAATTCTATAGTAATATAAAAATATTTAATAACAAAACAAAAAAGACAATTATTCTTAACATTTAGTTTAAAATTACTGTATGTCCTATTGGAATAAAAACTACAGTAGCATCAAAATATTTATGTTTTAAAAATGGTTATTACATGGTCTATCTAGACTATTAACATATTAACATTTAAAGATAATGAAATTGGCATTTTAATTTTTAAAATATATTTGCATGATTTAAACTTACCAAGACAACAAACGAGAAGAATAGTATTATAGTTTTTAGGAATCGATTTTTATGCGACAATATTTCACTCAATAAAGTCATTATTATTTGCTTTGTTTGATACGAAATTGAATATAAATTTAGAACTAGTTGCTAAATATGTAAGGCATACAATAATTATAATAACAATACGAAAATTATTCTTATTAAATATAACATTACGATAAAAGAAATTATCGATTATGAAAATTATGATCTAATACATCCAAATAGTGAGTGAAATTCAAGTCAATGTCGGTATTCATGTGATGACTCGCGAAAAATTTCATCTCAAATTTAATTCTCTGCATAACTACTACTCAATCATATGATAGCCGTATATATAATATATTAATGAAAAAGGCTTTCGCTTGATGTCTTAGCTCCCAGTCTCAGACTCTGAGCGCTAGTATTACAGTCGCGGGGGTAATGGAGAAATGATAGCTCTGTGTCGTCCAAATAAAAAACTGGTTGTCTCTCCACTTTTAATTGGCATTAAAAACACTGAGAAATTTGTTGAGCAATCACAGGGCCGTGTTGTCTGCGAGTCTTTTTTAATGTATTTATATACCTTTGAACTGAAATCTCATTTACAATGAAAATAGTGGTGAGAGTGGAGTGACTCCGAGTGGCTGATGATAGTGGAGCTGAGATGGTTGTGCGCACTCACCATCACCGCTACCACCAGAAAACTTCACCGATCAATGTCTGGATGTACTATATTATATATATTCTCGCACAATATTTACGTCTCACTTGAGTTTGTAGTGATAACTAGTGTATAATAACAAGTGAACACAGAATCGCGTCAGAATTTGTTGGGAATTAATTTGTCATCATATAAAAGTACACTTGTTATTCATTATAATGAATAGGCGTCTTAAATATAATTTATTAGGTTAAATTATTTGACATTCAATTTTTATATCAATTATTGAATTGCATGTGATATTTGGGATGAATATCATGAATATTGTTTGATATTTTAGTCAAACATTGTTATGTTGCATAAAAATAAATGTTAACTTATTCTCTAAGAATTCACTTAACTTTATAAATAGACAACATAATAAAAATATCAAACGTTGTGAAATAATTTGTATTATTTTTAATCCACTTAGTTGAGTTAAAAATAATTATTTTTATACTAAAATTCTTTTCACAATATGGTAAACATGTTGAACAATATAACAGTAAACTCTAAATATAGCAGTAATTGTATTTTGATTACATTTGGAAGTCAGTCAAAGTATTCAAAAAAACGTTAACTAAAACACCGATTTTAGCTTTAATTTATACATTTATTAGCAATTTTAAAATGATAAATAAAAACTTTTCATAAAATATTTTATTCATATAATATTATATCATGATAACTGAAGGTTAGAGAGCACTCGTATGTTAAAATGTTTTATAAATAGGGAGACCACCAAAAGAGTGAAAACCAGTTATTTATACATTGGATTGAAATTGCAATACTTATAGATTTTTATCAATTGATTTAATAATTACGGTAATTTCATACAGATATGAGTTTTAAAGTTATGAATTTATTTTTTAAAATTCATGACAACCATTTATTTAGATGTTAATCCCTGATGCTAATTTTAGATAAATGTAATATAAAAAATAAATACTGTTTAACTCCTAGTTAGAACATTAACATGTAATCCAAAATAAAATTAGCAGGGATTTACTGAAATCATGTGTTTTAAAAAAATCTGTTAAATTTTATTGTCAGCAATTACATCCAAAATTCCAAACATTAAACACATTTATAATGTTAAATTATTGTCCCTGACTATGTCATATAATGAATAAGTACTGGTATATGCTATACTTATTCTTACAGTTAAAACTAAAATTACTTTGCTTCAATCAATCAATAGATAACACATGAACGCAGAGTTAAATATATTCAATGTTTTATTTATTTATTATGTAAACAGAGAAACACGTGTTTTAGTAATTTCCAGGTATATCTTTATAATTAAGTAATCAATAAAAATAATGTACTTTATTACAAATAATTGATGTAATCAATGATTATTATTCATTATTGTTTAAATCTCAATAATATTTATTTCTAAGCGCGATATTCAATACCATTGTAAATAATTATAGATTTGAAAAATTGATTTTCATCAAATTTTATAACTGATCAGTGATTTCAACAATTTAGTTACTGCCAATAACTTACTGGTGTGAAAATGTCTTTAAATTTGTTTTCATTTGTCATTCAATTTATACTCTATAAGCAAATTATATGTGATTCAAAATTCTGTAAAATAAATTATTTGGAGACAGCCTTTAATCTAGACTTTAAAGACCAGAATAATAGCACTAAAAACTACATCCAATTGATGGGCACTGAATACAAATGGCTATTCAACTCATACACAGAGTCGTTGGGTTGGCCTGTTTCACGTGATAATGGCTACGAAATATAGTCGGCATTTCACGTAACAGTAGGTCCCAAGTGTTCCGATGATTGTCGCGGTATTCAGAAGTTAAAAGATTTATATTTTCAACTCTTCTATAATGGCAATAATAATTGAATCAAATATCAATTTTATCGATTGCATGCATCAAACACCGAGACCAAAGTTCCCGTAACTAACCGGTCAGATATGCCATGGGAGTGGAGTCCTAAAGGTGTTCAGTTGGATGAGTTTTTGAAGGGGTGGTCCCACCCGCTTAAGTCAACTCCATTGCCCGTCTTATTTATACCGAAAATATATGAATTTTTATATGTTGTCAACGGAATGGATAATACTATGAGACCCACAGTATATCGTATTAGTCTGAGTAATAGACCGCAAAACTGGAGTAATTCATTCAAAATACAACAAATCGATGCGAAAGGACTCGTAATTCGTGGAGTATTTCGTATTAAAGACATCGTTTACTTCATCGCTGATATGAATGAAGACATTTCTACAAGAGTTTCCACTATTTATCGATACGATTACACGCGTGACAGGAGATGACTCGTTCAAACAGATCTCACTTTAAGACAATTATTTAATGTCACAAAATGTGGACATCTTGTAAAATCTTTAGGGCTAACAAATGATCAAATTATGATTTTATTTATTGTGGCTATTATTGTGAT
>CAJPVJ010001524.1:0-16088 GCA_905397405.1 Oppiella nova | reverse complement strand
AGTGACAAAATTTCACTAAATATTCATTACATTCCGGTGAAGTTATGAAAAGTTTAGGATTACTTGTAAAACAAAAAGAGAATTTGATTTCAATATAACAGTAATATTCTAAATATAGGAATTGACTACAATTGTCAGAAATATAAGAATCCAATGCATATGTAATATTCATACGAGACATACCTCTCATCATCTGTTGAATAAATATCATTAAACACTTGATGCGATTCATTATCCATTGCACTGAATATAAATGTGGATCTGATGTCACGAAACACCTAAATTTCTCACCGATTATGTATTCAATTAATATTATAATCCATATTAGTTGACATGGTGTGAGAGTGAAACATGAATTTTCGCACTTTTTTGTTAGTTTTTTGTTTCATTGATTTCAGACAACAACACATACGAACAGGTAATAAACGATGGGATAAGTGGTTAGGGATTGGTTGAGGAGCTCTTAGAAAATCCAAACCAGAATAATATATATTTGTAGATAATTTCTATACTTCGATAGAATAGATAACTACTATTTGAACAGTTAATATACAAGTGTCTGTGAATGCTGTCCCTGACGGTGTGTGCTTTTATAAGTTTCGCAAAAATATATTAATGTTTTCTAATTAATTATAGATACTAATCGTAAGGAATGTGTCGCGACTTTAAATTATCGTTAAATAAGTCTCTCGTAAGGATATACTCGCATAAGTCTAATGCATAGTCAGTGGTAATTAAAATAGCAATACATTTGTCACAAGTTGTTACAAGTTTGTAAATATAGGTCTAAATTTGGTAATAATTTCGCCAAAACTTATCAACTTTTATCTGTTATGTAAAGTGCATACACTTTATCAGAGGATGTATTAAACACATTGATTAGTAAAATGTTATTTTATTGCAAAAATATATACTTTATATCATTCGATAAATAAGTGAAAGTAAAGAAAATAGATTTAAAAATGCATTAAATTTGTGTCAATAAGTGTCGGGTCTTTGTGGGAGACATAGATTATAGAAGGAATTCTTGTCCCAAAAGGTGGAGGCCTTCCATCCACACCAACCCTGAAATCAATGCAATTATTAGTGTTATTCAGTGTTATCTCACAATTGAATTCAAAGTATTTTTTGAATTAAAAATCGCAAACAAATCAAAACTTACTTTCTTTTGAATGGTATTCAAGTCTTCGCCGCCCGTGTAGTGCGGATCCAGTATTAAGAACTTTATATCTCCCGTGTCTTCGCTAAAGTCGATGCCAATGATAGTATGGGCTAAAACGCCGCCCCCTATCATAATAGGCGTCCCATTTGTGGTGAAATGATGGGCCAATTCGCGGCCTTTGTTGGCCAACTCGGCGCCGGAGTTAACAAACATAATCTTTGATGTGATTTCATACAAATGGCTCAAAACATAACTGACTTCTTGAGAGCCGATCCACTGTCGAGAGCCGACAAACGAGGGCTGCTTATCGCCGACGTCTACCAGCGCCTGTTGGATGTCTGTATGACTGGGAACTGGTTTATCGATATACGACTGGTGCCTAAACCACGACACTATCGTCTGCAGCGACCTGTAAGCACATCCCCAGCCGTTGTCATCCATCCTGTCCTGCATATAGTGATGGTATGTGTAGTCGCCGTAAACACAATACGTTTGGCCGCCTTTAAGACCCGACTCTTTGAGTCCGATGTGAACTGAAGTCAAATAATCTGTTTTCGGCTTTTCGTTGTCTAACAGAAAGCGATTGGATTTCCGGAAAACTGGTCTATCATTTCGAATCAAATATCTTAAATGATATTCTTTGCGACGACTCACGAGTTGTTCGTCACTCAAACTCTTCGGATAAACAATTGACACAAAATGCGAGACATTTTTGGGCCAAAAGTTATACGTTTGCAGAGAAGGCAGACGTTTGTCTGATTTCACACATTCTGTCCATTGATTGCCATATGATGTCAACTGTTGTTTCATTTGATTGGAAAATAATTTAATTAAATATGAAATGGAATTCATTTCTTGGATTCGAGACAATGAGTCGATCCTTATATTCAGTTTCACTTCTTTTAGGTCTTCAGACAATTCTATGTCTTCGGACGTGTCATCACTTTTAGTACTATTACTGCCATTAAAAGCCGTGAACTCGAGAGGACTCTTGTCGTTGGCCTTCTTTTTCCTCATTTTTTCGATCATTTTCTTCTTCATATTCTGCGGCACTTCTATGCCATCAAACAGATCCGGATCTTCTTCCAGATATCCATATAGATCTGTTAATGTCATCGAATTGAATGACTTATCCGTCGCCGAGATATTAGTCTTAAAACACGACTGAATTAACTCCAAGTCATATGAATTAATGTCTTCTTTCGCTTTATTCAACTCTTCCGTCCAATTGTCCACAAAAGTGTCAATCGATGTCTTAAATGTGAGACAAATATTTGCTTTAAGTCTAACGATAATTGTCTGATCGATGGCCTCATTGTCATCGACGACTTCATGACTGCATTCACACAACTCTTTGGATTTGATTTCAAAGAATCGGGTCTTCAGCTCCTTTTGGTCGCAAATTGTGGTCAAAACGACAAGTTTTCCGCTTTTCTTGCTTTTGCTGTACTTCTGACACAAATCTTTGAGCACTTCTTCGGATGGAGAGGGAGTGAGACAATAGACACCCATTAGTGTAGTGCCGGACGGGATGTCCTTCTCGTTGTCCACACATCCCATACAATAACTCACGTTATTGTCGGCCAAAGACGTGAACCCGAAGACAACTCCACTCTTCACCTCTTCGGCCAATTGCGAGGAAATGTCCGAAAAATGTAGAAAACGCTAAAAATATGTCAAAATAGTGATCACTAATTGGTTTATCAATGAGTGGTTAGAAATACAGACCTCACGAAGACTTTCGACAATTTTGAATACTTTTGCCGACATTTTGGCGCTAATTATGAATACTTTTTGGTGTGAAATAGATGTGAATTAACACTAATTGTGAGACAAATGAGTGACAAATCACTGGATGAGTGAAAACGTGTCAAAACAAAGTCACGTGTTTGCAGAGTGACGTCTCTCTCACTGCAGACAACACTTTGACGTCATTTGAGTGCAAAAAACAAAAGTTTTTAAAAAGTTTTGTAAATTTCATGAATTTGTGAGATTAAGACAGTATAACAGGTTTTAATGGCAAGAATACCCGGAACATACACTAAGAGATCAGATCCCGAAGAATGGCACACAACTGGCCATCAGATCCTATGCGATTGGAGTGATTTATATACCAAACTAATGATGTATTTATTTAACTTTAAATGATTGAAGTTTTAATTGATTTAATTGAGTATTTATTGTGAATAATGAATGGTTTGAATGAATGATAAGACATATTGGAGAGAATGGGGAGGAGGAGGAGGACTGGTGTTGGCTGTGGTGTCATGAGTGGCGCCATTGGTGTATGAATGCGATGGTTGTGATGGTGGTTGGTGTGTCATATTGCACCAGGGAACTGCACGCTCCCTATAACAGATACAATTAATGCATATATAAGTTAGTAATGAATAGTTTGGTACTATTTTCATAAAGTGTGGTTCATATGAAACTTGTGATCCACTCACAGACACTCCTTTTCCGAGGGTTTTGGCAGTGGTTTTGAGGCATTTTTTCTGACAAACTCGGCAAAGGCTGTGAAGATTTTGTGAACACCCGACGCATCCAATTGTCTAAAGGTATGGCATCAATGAAATTAATGTAATTATTGTGTCAATAGTAATGACAACACTTATGGGGATTATAATATGGATACAAACTCTGGTTTATCTAATCCGAGTGCAAACAACTCATTCTTGAGGCGATGTAATGGGAGTAGAGATTGTTGAGAGGCATTAGGTTTGTCTTGGGATGACATGATTGACAGCAATGGATGTGATGATAATGTGGACACCAGTGAGTGAATGGCACACAATAACAGTGAGTGAGGGCTGTATGCTATACAGTGTATGGGTTGCATTGGGTTTATGGGTCAGCACTGGTCAACACATACTGGACGTTACGGTGACCTTAACTGCAAAATGATACTGGTAGTATAACTACATGATGTAGTCTACATCATAACTTTGTCTGTATTCATATTCAACTTATTCAACTTAAACTTGTTAAATTAGTCTATTTTATAACTATTATAAATATAACACCAATACTCAAAATTAAATAATATATCACTAAAAGTGTCATAAAATTAAAAATAATTTTAATACTGTAGTAGCAGGTATATTTTATGATTTTATATCATATTATCAAGTGTTTTATTAAATAATTCATTATCATTTGATACAATAATTTGAGTGATACATCAACTCATAAAACTATTACTCTATAGAAATATTAAGTTAAAAATATTAATATACTAAATAACTCTAATTTTTTAAATATTTTAAAATTTACTTTCAATAAGGACGTTATTTAGATGACCATGGATTATTTACGTGACATTAAGCATGAAAGCCAAAAAATATATAAATTGAATGAAATGAATGTCACAATTCATACTTAATGTGCTTGTTCATTCAATAGAAATATTAAAATCAAAATAAAATGAATGAATGAAAGAATAGTGAGTTTAAAAAAATTTTATTCTCAATAAATAGTTTCATTTAAAATACGGTTTATTTGGACACAAAAGGAGAAATCGTATGAATATTACAAATAATGTCTATCAATGAGAACTTGATAACAAAAAAAATTGATTTCCATGTATTTCTCAGTGGAAATACACTCGTTTTGTCGCTGATATAAGAAATGGTAAATACATAATAGAAAGCTATAAAAGTGTGTTTGAGTTCACAGTTTTGAGACAAAATGAGTCCAAAGGTTTCCTGTCGAGAGTCGATCCAAAGGTCTTTATGTTTAAAGGGAAGCCACAAATCGGATCCTAACTATTAATTAGATTTCAAATACGTTTACA
Organism: Oppiella nova; assembly: GCA_905397405.1. Classification (NCBI taxonomy): domain Eukaryota; kingdom Metazoa; phylum Arthropoda; class Arachnida; order Sarcoptiformes; family Oppiidae; genus Oppiella; species Oppiella nova. Next base: position 11,133 of record CAJPVJ010001524.1, on the reverse strand, counting down.
AATACTGTTACTTCAATATTAACGCTATTTTGACGGACAGATTGAAGTATTAGTGATTGGATTGCGATTACAAACCAATTTCATGCGCTTTCTCTGCCATTAGTCACACATATTCTTGTGTTATATTCTGTATATATATTCTGTATATATATATTGTATATATAGTCGTTGTTTTGCTATAAATGAGTACTCATTGCGAGTAATCAACGGCTGGTGTGCTGTCAGCGATTCATCTGAAGATGGTTTTCACGATATCCACGTACGTCTGTCCCGGTTTCACAACACACTCGTAGTCGATGTGATGGAGTGGTGTTCCCCACGTCAGGTGCTGTGTGTCCTCCTTGTTGTAGAACTTCACCTGCAATGGGATGACACACGTGAGGCCGCCCTGGAATTGCAGCATCAGTTGCACCTATAGTCACATCCGACCGATCAATGCATAACACATTAGTATACAGAATATTCTTGAGGTCTAAATGAGCGCATACTTTGGTTCTGTCCTTCTTCTTGTTGGCGTCCACTTTAGTTGAGTCCCAACCGAAAGAGTAGGTTGAGCTGCCATTCTCTTGAGACTGGTCGGTCACCGATACACCCGTCCCCTGCACTGACACACTTCTGTAACACATATGTAGCGTTTTCGGGACGATTTGTTTGTTGACATAACATGTGTTGGTTTTGTTAAACAAATTGTTTGTTTTGTTGAAATAGACATCAATTTTGTTGAGCGAATGGTTGAGAGAAAAGTGATGTTTAGTGTTAGAATAATGTTTGCGATGAGAGTAATAATAATAATAATGATGTGGACATTGAATACAGAATTGGATACAGAATTGGATACAGAATTGGATACTTTGGGTCTCGACTTACTGTAATGGCAGTGAAGGTCTCACATTCACTATGTATTCATAATTGGTTTCGACCAGAAATTTCAGTGTATATTCTGAATCGAAACGCTGGCCATCCCTCTATTGGACAGACAGATAGAGAGCACATGTATTGTTAGGATTATATTCTGTTGTGTTTGTATTATTTATGTTGTTTTTTATTTGAGCGTACAATAGATGAAAACAAAAATATTATTTAAACGGATAAAGAGATTGACTGAAAGACTGAATGAGAATAACAGAAGCGAATGAAAAGCGAGACAAATGAACCGAATTGTTATAATAGCGTAAAATCAATAGTATTTCAAAAAATATATAAATACTGAATAATATATAGAATAAGAGTATAAAGAGACATACATTTCAAGAATCACTTATATTAATACTCTGGTAGTCTTATGCATGCACTATATTCTCAATATAATAATCATTAGAATTAATATTATATAATAATATTGAATATGATAATAGAAAAATACGCTTATAATAGAAATTCATGCGCTTATGTAGCTCAAGTTTGCGATGACAATTGAAATAATACCTTATAGTAGATCTCATTATCGTCTTTATTTCTGATTTGTAAGTCAATCTTATACGAGTTGCGGTCCTCCACCATCTTTTCACACACTTCTCCATTCACTGCATACCAGTGCCACACATTCTAACGGCTATATATACATCGGAACTGTAGTTCTGTATCGTATATATCCGTACATTGGGTTTGGATGCTCTCTAATGCTCCAAACGCTACCAAATAATGTGTATATTTGTGCTACAAATGCTCTCTCGCTCTCACTATTCCTCATGTAAACCATATTCTCTCCACTCTATGGGTACGGCATATAACACACACACAGCTATCACAGCACTGGTAGCCCTCTGTACAGCATTTTGTTGGCTCGAAAGCGAGGGGTTATATAATTGTATTATTGATCGCAATGTACTGACAGCCAAGTTCTCTGTGTGTCTATTGATTGCATTCAAGAGTCACAAAAAGCGATACATTAAATGCAATGTTATATTCATTTTATGTTTCAATTGTCTACACTATGCCTACAAAACCAATGCAATAAATCCATTCAAACGACGCCCACAATTAGCGTTAGTTTTCTCTTTTTATTGGCTTTTTTGTTAATTAAGCAAATTTTTGTCATTTAATTTAATCAATTATAAATAGTTAATATAACAACATAATCAACAAATTTGTTTCGTTTTTATAAATAAATTAATATTACAATCAGTAGAAAATACATAATAATATAATACTGTATAGAAAGGCTTTACAATGAATGAAAAACAGAGAAAAATTAAGTATAAATTATATATAAATTACTCAAAAAACATGATTTAATTCTACAGCGCATCTCAAATCTCTCTCCAAAATATATAAAAACCCATTATTTTTCCTATACTTTCCTCATCCACTTTATACACTTACAGAATATTCTGTATATTATATAGTAATCTCTTTCTCTTTTATTATAATATTCTTTTCCCTTTTTAGTCTCATTCTTGTGAACATTTTTGTCTGTTATAATCATAGGATACTCTTTCACAATAAATATTGATATTAAATAACAATAGAAAAAGCTGTAGAATAACCGTATTATCAATGATAATATCCATGTATTTATATAACCTATTTGTTTTTTATATTTAATTAATCGATAGACAAAAAAGGATGGCAAAACAAGATTTTTCAAACTAATAGTAAAAATTAATAATAATATTGTCCTAAGTTTTAGTTTTGACAATCGTTTTGGACAAATGACTAGATATATACTTTGTATACTATATTTGTTTGCTTTCTTCCTATAACCTCCCTCTCCACCTGTGCCTTGTATTTACAATTCATTCAATAATTATATTTCATAATAATTATACACATTTTTGAAATATATTCATGAAATTCGTTATATAAATTATAGACAAGAATAAAGTGAAAAATATATCACAAATGAGATGATTATATAAAGAGAAACTAATAGTTTGAGTTTTAAAAAAGTCCATATGTTTAGTTACAATAATAAAGTCATTGACAGTAATAAATAAAAGTTGTTAAAAAAGTGAGCGTAAAGTCTGTTTTCGATACACAGAAGTAAGCCTTTTTAGAAAAGATTTGCTTTTAATTGTAATTCGCATTGAATGCGGGAATGAATGCAAATTATTGTTTAGAAATTATTCACACAATCCGTAATTTTAAAAAACAATTTGTAAAAAAACAAGTAAAAATTGCCACCGATTTAATTGATGCGTGTTTTTGAGATCAAAAGTATTAAAAACTAAATCTAAATGACTTTCGTAGCACCAGAAACTCAAAAGTTAAGTAAACAAATGGTTGAGTAATGTTTTGATGAAAATGAACAAATTATTACAAAAAATATAAAAAGAGTTAATAATAATAATTGAGTGAAAAAGTTGTTTTCATCATACATTCAATAGACTTGAATGTGTACTGAAATGAGCAATTAATTTATATAAGTTATTAAGTACTTGTATATAAATTATATATTACGGTTCAGTTTTGATTGTAACTTTGATGCCTATAATATCCACAATAGCGCCAAAAGTTTAATCGAAACGTTAGTCTAATATATGAATTTATATAACTTATTATTTTATCTGTAATTTAAGTCAAAGCTCCCGAAATATATTGCAAATATCGAAATGACTTTCAAAAAGTTATTTTTTCAATTAAACTAATTTTAAACCAAAATAATTTAAGAGAGAACTAAGAATTTAAAGATTTGGATATTTTTTACAGACAATTGGCACAAAGAAACAGAATATAAGTTATATCATATAATACTCATTGGAAATACATTATAAGCTATATATACCAATATAGAAATTCTTGCCTCACTTATGCTCTCTATTATACCAATAATACATCAATTAGTTTAATATTCATTTAGATTTGGATTGAATATATGGATAAAAAGCTTTTGCGTTAAGAATTCAATTATAGTACAGACACTAATCGTTAGACGTGTTCCGCTTCAGTCATTATGATCTGTGGCGGAGGCTTATAGAGTATACTCAACGGTCGCGATCTCCTCATGTTTTGTTGCTGTTGTTGTTGGTATAAGTGGTGTTGGATCTGCTGGTGCTGTTGCTGTCGCGTCTGATTTTGGTACAGAGATTCGGTGACGGGTTGTCCCGGACGAGGTGGTTGAGCGGTCTTCCGGGGTTGCGGTACGGGAGGGATCATGTGATGCGTTGCCATCTGTTGCGGTCGAAGCGCTAAATCAAATTCAACTGACTTTCGGCGACCAATTCCCCGCTCGTTGGCCAACACCGATGTGTAGTCGCGGATCAGTTGCGCGATTTGTAGCGCCTGTTATGAGAAGTAGTTTTATGTTAAGAATATTCTGGGAAAAAATGATTGCAATTATGAGAGCATACCTGATGCGTTAGGAATATGTATTTCATAGTCTTAGTGCCAGTGCTGGCCAACGCCACTATCATTAAGCTATTGATGGTTGGGTTATAATCGACGATATTTCGGTAATCACATGAAGACAACACATTCTGCACACGAATTACATTGAATTACAATAAATTCAAATATTTATAAAATGTTAATAATTTACTCGTGTTTTAAGTTCAAGCAAATGGAGTCCCATCTGATCGATAGCCAGCCACAGGTTCTTAGGCCACGAAGACGTGTAGGTTTGCATAACTTCATAGATGGTGGCCCTGTGTAGTGGCCACGACTGGATCAGATTGAAGAACGACTGCTTGGCCTCATCCGCTTGCATACTATGGAGGGTCTGGTGCTGAGTAACCACTGCTTCGGGAACTATTCTGTTGAGAAGACGTGGCGGAAGACATTGACCGATGACCGCCCGGTAATCGACGACTCCGTTGTCATAATCACCCAAATCTATCTGCACTTTGAGGGCGCATAACATGACGGCCTCCTGTTCTGTGATCGGAAACCTATCGAAGCGAATATTGTTCACCATTTGGTGGTAAAGGAGCTCTTTCTCCACCGGATCTGACATATCGACGAATGCGTCCAAAAGGATGTGTTTCTGTAGTTCAATACAAATTAGACCCAAAGTAATGATAAAACATAAGATTAAGTCAAACAACGATTTGACACATACTTTGAATATGAAGAAGTGTTGCCTTTCGTGCGGTTTTTTACTAAGAGTGCCGGTCTTTGCCTGCTCTTCGTGCCACTTCTCCCAGTAGGCGATGGCGTCGCCCACCTTCTCCTCGGGCTGTAGTGCTTGTTCGTTGTTGAGGCCCAGGATCTGGTAGAGTGCATACCCGGGTGCGTTTTGGCGCAAATCGATTTTCAGTTGAATTTGTTCAATCACTTCCGATATGACGGCACACGCGTCGAACTCCACGGCCTGGAACTGTCCGTCCAAGAAGTGTATGCGCGCGTAAATACGCCGACAGTTAATGGTGGACATGATCTCAGCCCTGGACGGCGCCAACTTTCGGCCCCGGGTCTCGAGAGTGCCCTGAAGGTTGCGGAGCGTAAAGTGCGAGTACTGGCCCTCTTGGGTGACCTCATCCAACGCACACCGGCGTAGGTGTGAGTGAAGGTACGCCAGAATGCGGCGATCGCTGGGATATGTGATACTGCAGGCCAGCGCCAGCAGCTGCCAGTGCCGGACGTTGACCCGGCTGTTGGGGTCGGGATGGTCTGTCGTCTGTTTGATTAACTGCAGGAAGAATTCGTTGCGCAAAATGTCGGCGTCTTTGCGCAGACACTTGTCGAGTATGCTCTGGGCTAACCGTATTTGATCCCTTTCCGTCTGTCGCGGCCACTCCTTCTCGTCGAGCGCGCTCTCCTCCGTCTCCGGTATGTTGAGCCCGGAATAGGCGAGTATGGCGTTGAAGTTGTTGACAGCCATGGCCTCCAACTCGGCGTCGGAGATGACGAGAATGGAGTGATCGGTCGGACACTTAGTGTAGGCCCAGAAGGTGTGCGGGAAGTGCCGGAAGAAGGCTTCGTCGAACTCGGAGCCGAACTCCTGCTTTAGTTTATCCAAACGGACTCTATTGAGACGCCGCAGTGTATTGCGAAAGAGGCCCCGACTCTCGTCGGGCGGCCGACGCATGATATTGCTGTCGATGAGCACCCGGCGACAGTTGACGACGTCGTGATGTAACTTCATTCTGTCCTCTAATGTCATCTTCAGGAGTCGCCGCCGATTGGGTTCGCCATTAGCCCCGTTCAGGCCGTTTAACACGTTGGTCTGTCTCATCCAATTTGAATGGTTGGGTGAATAACTAGCCACTAGTGCCGCGATCTCCTCCTTCTGGTTCGTCTCAAACGTGAAGCTCTTGTGATTATCGGCTAATGTTTTGATGAGTTTTATGGATAAGAGGTTTTCGGTGGGAAATACGGTCAACGACTCGATATCACAGTATCGGAAGGCGTTAAGTATGGACTTATCCGCCGGGTTTGTGATCAGTATTCCCTCGGAGTTCACTCCAAGCACCAGATTGTGGCCGTAGGACAGGTATCCCTTATATGTCACGTGGAATAGAGTTGCACCGTATGTCGGGTATTGCATGACCACAGAGAGATACCACACTTTAGCGATCAAATCAGCCTTTCCTTTGCCGTACATCCTGTGGGCGTCGGCTATTTTGACGGCCCATTCCATCTTCGTATATCCGACAGCTTTTCGGATCCGAAAACAGATGTAATTCTCGACGTCTTCATAGCTGGCGATCCTTCCGTCGGCGTACTCTCCCAGCGATACCTGCGCCTGAAGGCCAGCCAACTGCAGGGCTATCCGCTCACTGGCCGGGAACTCATCCTTTTTGACGACACTGTGCACCGCCTGTGCGTACAGTAGGTTCACCTCCACGGGGTCGTGCGGTATTTCACACGTGTTTTTAAACAGCCTTTTCTTGAACACAAACCTACAGTCGCCGGCGCCTAACGTCAGGCTCTGTTTGGCCGCCGGTTTCGTCGTCCCATAAGTGCTGTTCTTCTGAAACATTTCCCAATTAGTGATGATATCGGCGATAAAGTCGTGTCCTTTGATCACTCGCTCGTACTCGGGGGTCAGCTCGTAGAGCGCCCAACCATCCAAACAGCGCAGACCTATTTTGTTGGACAGACAGGTCATGGCGTCGTTGGCCGTATCGCACGGGTGTATGTCTATGGCTTTGGTGCGTCCGTCCAAGAAGTAGAACCGACAGACGAGACTACTGAGAGTGCGGACAGCGTTGATCTCCAGAGTCGACGGCGGCATACGTCGGATGTGGGCTTTGGGGGACTGGAGGTTATCGATACAGAACTGGGCGTAACACGAAATGGACGCCTCTTTGCGCAAATGCTTTCGCAGATAACTTAAGAAGTATTTGGAGAAGACTTTGCTGGGCTGGAAGGCGGCGGTGGTCAGCCCTAACATCATCCACACCCTTATGGTGTCATCGCGCGATGGATTGCCATTTGACTGGCGGACCAACTGAACGAATATCTCGTCCCGAAGCTCTTCGCGTTCAATGCCGTGTCCGATGACAGTCTGTATGAGTCGTGCCTCCGCCTCGGGTTTAAGGTTTCCGTCGATGTTCAGCCCTAACATNGCTATAATCTGTTGTTTCACTAATTTGTTGTCCGACGGAATGGTTGAGCCGTTGTTGATAGGCGTCGGCGGAGCCGATATCTTACTCTCTGACCATCCGTTCATCTTTTCGGTCACAATATTCTGGTCCGAGTCCTCACTCTGGGGTCCATTACTTCGCTTAATATTATTGATGTTGTTTTGGACGACAAAACTCTGGTTCTCGTCCTCGTCCTGGAATTCAAACGAATAGCTCCTTTCCGTGGGCTGTAGTGGTGTATAGAGTGGCGAACGTTCCGATTCCGTGGCACTGATCATACTGTCCGCCTCCCGGCTCTGTCTGTCGGGAACGGGCGATGGCAGCGGTGATGGCGACACCGTCTCTATCGTGTCCGACAACATGTCGGAGCCGTTGGGCGCCGGCAGCGGACTCGGAGAGGTCTCGATTCTGATGGGCATCTCCGAGATCTGTTGGTTGAGTTCATTCATCTGGGTTTCCGTTCGTTGTATCAATTGGTCGAACTGTTGGCTGATATCTTCGATTACTTCATCTGTTTTTGACTCTTGTATTTCGGTTAAGAAGGAAAACATTTGCTCCAAATCGGCGTAAGACTGGGGCGTATGGTTGGGGTCGGACCCGTCGAGCGCCGTTCGTTGCAGTAATCCGTTTTGTTCAATAAGTTTGGCGATATTTTGCACCTCTTTTTGCGCTAAACTATAGGCACAGGAATCAAGAGTTTGTAAAAAACGATTAGTTTCTGCCAACGAGTGAACTTTAAAATGAGAAATCTCTCCAACACTTTAAAAATTTTATTTATATAAAGAGTTTATTTAAGGAACTTTATCTCTGAAAGTCTATCTAAACACTAAAACACAATACTAGGCAAACATAAAGTGAATTATTATTTTTTTCGTTCAGAATTCATGTGGAATTTAATAAAAACTTAGTGAAGCATTAATATAGCATTGAGTGCAAGGCATTGGAGAGAATATAAAAGTTTTTGGTTAATCCATACCCATATCGTTGCTCCAGAATTGTGCTGTTAGTACAGTAGTAGCATAGGAGGGGTTCGCATGAAATATAAGCCATATATTGATTTTATAATTGATATGATTATAAGTAATATTTCTATTGTATTATTGACATTGGAGAACAAAAAGTAAGTTTATTATATAATATATATGATATTCCGTGCAAAACACTAATGAGTCAGAAGTGTTTGGTTTTACAGATTCTTGTGCACAGATTATTGCACTCTTCACTCGATTCAATCGATATTAGATAAGCGACAAAATACTACACAATACCATTCCTGTGGCCACACATTGCCTACTTTTATTGCCAGCTATTAAATGTATCCATAAGTTTAAAATTTTCCACTAAAACAAAAAACGCCTTTTGCTTTAGATTAGGAGAATTCAATACTTTTTTAGTTAACACTGAATGAGTATAACGTTCACCACTTCTGTCAATGCATTAGTGTTCAGGAAATGTAGAAAACAATTTCGAAACCCATTTATAAATCGACTAAATTTTAAGTGCATAACAAATAACAGAATATTCTTTGTTTTTATATCAAACAGAGATAGAAATGTTTGATAACGTATGCCATGCATAAAATATTCAACAAAAAAGCAAAAACCAAAATAACAGTAAAATTTAACAAAATTTCTAGGAAATGGATGAATACATACAGAAGCGATTCGTTGACTTCAACGCCGTTTGCATTCTGTTGGTCACCAGTGAGCGGATCACTATTGTGTTGCATCTGAGCCAACCTCCTCTGCTCGTCGAGCTGTCGGCGCTCACTCTCCTCCTGCTCTTTGCGTCTCATCTCCTCCTCCACTCGTCTCATCTGTTTCATGGCTGCGGCCACTTCTCTGGCGAACATTCCCCTCACGAACGCCTGCACAGTAATGGCCGCCCGCTTCATGCGAACATACCGGAGCCGCTCCCGGTGTCCCTTAAAGTGCAGCTGAATGATCGTCACACAGCTCTTGAGCTTCAAGTAGGCCTGTCTCTGGAAATAGCCTTTCATTCGTGTCTGTATGACAACAGCCATCCTATGGAACAGTAGCTTTCGGTGCTCTTCGAGCGGCTCGTGTACTGTTGAGCGCAGAAATACTTTGTTTTTTCCGATTTGCCACTCGGTCTTTGCCATCTTCAGGGTCATCAGTATCTTCGCCGCCGCGTCCGACTGGAGGCCTGTTATGCGCGCCGTCTTCATTACTAAACACCGGTATCTCAACACAAATTGACTGATAGGAAAATGAATGGGAAAGCCCTCCCGTCGGATGCGAATGATGTCCAGCATTCCCAGGTATTGGAGTTGTGTCTGGACTTGTTGTTCATCGTAAAAGTTGGGCGCCTTTACCATATTTGGTTTGATGCACCGCACGTACCACGGATTGGTTGAGTGCAACAGATCTACCAGTGCTGTCAACTGGAATCTGAATGCATCGCCGACTGTTGGCCGACCCTTACTTGTTTTGGTTGACCCCTCGGGCCTATTGACTGACGCGTATGTCGTATTCGCCACACGACTGGCTGTTACGCTCAACAGATCCTATGAATTGATGCAAACATTTAGTTAAACAGTTTTAAGATTAGGTAATCCATGCATTAATCAATTAAAAGTTTATTCATTTACTTCAGCTGTCATTTGGTAACTCCAATACCACTGAGGAATGAATGCAAAGCAAAATTGATTAGCAAAGCGTGAGATAATTGGCAGTGAATGGCAAACAAGTGATAAGGATGTGAGACAATAAATACCTGAAATTTGACTAAATCTTTGACAAAGATATTGGACGAGTCGTGCATCAGATCAAAGAGCTGGTCCTGTTGTACGTCTTTGTTCTTCTCGAGGAAACCGGTGATATTATAGACCACATCCCCGGCGTAGTGTTTGATCCCAAACTCCATTTCCCAGCGTCTCCTATCCTCACCGCGAATATAGTTGACGTGTGACTCGAACTCTGAGTGAAGTTTATTAACATATGTGGTGTCCGTTCCCTTAGGTATACGACATTCCTCTGTCAACAAACGTATGACACATTTGGGCGGCTTTTCCAGCAGTTCCAGACACGGGGTGTTGTCCGTGAAGTTGATGTGCGAAAAGGAGATGCCTTCCTGTCTATACTATATTCACAAACAAATTTCAAAATTAGTCTCACATATGATGGCATAAAGTATTGAACTATTCTTACGATCTCTTGCTCTAAGGCAAAGACATAGTGATTGAAAAATCGGTGCAGTTTTTCGTTGGCATAATTGATGCACAACTGTTCAAAACTGTTGACATCGAAGTTCTCGAAGCCGAAGATGTCGAGTACACCGAGGAAGCGGTCGCTGTCTTGGCCCGGGTTAGTGCACGTGTTGATGTAACTGACAATCCATGCGAATGTGCGCGAGTAGAGAGCTTTGGCCATTGCGTGTCGGTTCTCCCGGGCCTCGTGTAGTTTAAAGGGTATGTCAGTCACAGTTCCCCTCACATTAATCTGACGCTGAAGTGTGGCCAGAGTTAGCTTAAAAGCGTCGACACCCAGAAGGGTAGCCACCGTCGCGATCACCATCTCATCGTCGGGACTCAATTTACAGCGCTCTCCGTCCAAATGGTCCTCAAACTGAAGGTTTCCTAACCATAAGATAGCGCTCAACACCGAGAAGATGCCGTCACACATCTCCGGAGGAATGTTGAGTACAG
>CAJPVJ010001523.1:0-16088 GCA_905397405.1 Oppiella nova | reverse complement strand
CTTAAGTTTTTATAATGAATTAGATTTACAACTCATGGGAGTGGGAGAGAGAGAGAGAGAGAGAGAGAGAGATTATTTTGTTTGTTTAAACAGTGGTATCTCCCGAAACTGCACCTCCACTAACAAATTACTTCCTTATATATACACTAATAAATTTATATTAATATTAATTTCTTCCAAATTATCTAAATTAATATAATTACGGGACATAAATATAATTTTAAACTAATTAATAAATAGGATAAGAAAGTATATTATAATTAACATTGGAGCTTAATATTATTTTATTATTATGTTATTTTATGATAGTATTATTATGTTTTAGTTATTTTGATTATGAGCAAAATTATAATTCAGACTTTTATTTATTAATTATACTGTTTGTACTTTCCTTTGAAGTTTAAATTTAATAACAGAAAATAAAAACAAAAATGTAATTTAAGTAAAACTTGTACATAGATCCAGAAATCTTGAAATTGTTATATTTGATATCAAAGTAAATACCACATCATTGCTATATATCTCTATTATGATTAAGGTTTTTAAAACAGAGATTATTAAAGTCATTATATTTATAATTAATTTTTTGTTATGTGTTTATAATTAGATACTTAATTAATGGTCGGGAAATGAGAAATTTTTTAATTTTAAACTCCTATCAAATGGTGTTTTATAATGCAGTGATATTACAGTTAAATGTTTATCTCAAAGCAAATAAAACTTATTTAATTTTATCTAAATGTTAACTATATTTTTCGATAGTATAGTCAATAGTTACATTTTCCTCAATATAGTCCAGCATATTATGTTATATTAAATATTTACACTATAAATACCTAGGTGAAATTGCTACAATTGGTTGACAATCAGTAACTTTCGGTATTTACAAAATTATTTAGGAGTATATTTTTTTGTAAACAGTAATATTTTGTTTAATATCTACATATGTATTAAACAAATTATTTAGCTAGTATGTTTAACATATTGCGTGAATATTCTAGTTGCTAATACAATAGATGTCAAATTATTTTAAATACACTAGCTAATTAAATAATATTATTACAATAACTAGTATATACATACAAAATACATACCTTTCAGTGAATATTTGCTGACAATGTGTGTAATAATCGCATCGATAAGTGATTGACAAATAGTTATATGTATTGAATAGTAAATATAACACAAATTAAATAACAAACGGATATTTTATTAGCTAATTATAAGCAATATTCTCATATATTTCCCACTATTATATGAGTAACGCTTGAATAAGTCATATACAAAATGTCACTTTCAGTATATATTATGTGGAGTTATATTCATATTGAATATAAAAGGAAATTAAATGTCCAAATGATTATTACACGACTATATTATCAAAAATGATACCAAAAAGTGTTGTATTGTTTTTAAAAGTCCAAAACACAGCACAAAATTGTATTTCGCTGTATATCTCGACTACAACTTCACAACACGACTACCGACTCGAGTGGGGGAACAGTAGTAGTCATAGAGTGTGAGACAAATACAGTGCAAACGGCAATCAAATGCTTGTGTTATTTGTGAGGCTCTTTAATACGGTTTGCTTTATACCAGCGATAAATCAGAGCCCACAGCCCCTCCAAATGTCTGTGCGAACCAAACACTGGTTGGGCTGAGGCTGTAGGAGCTGACGGAGAGCGCCGGGAGTTAGGGATACAGCGAGAGAGAGCCGGAGAGGTATGGATAGGCTGTTACAGCGCGAGTCAAACGCATACACAATACACACGACTCATACAATAGTGAGGCTGAGCTGTACTCTGAAAGCCCTCGCGATCTGACACTAGCTATGAGTCTCTGGTATTGAGAGGAAAATAGTTTTATATTCAATGACGAGTCGATTCTGCGCTCAAGACGTCGATATACACCGAAAACTACAGTCAAATCGGGTTTTCATAAATATTTTTTTTACGACAATACAATTTTGCTGTGTATTATACTTGTAGTTAGTTTTGTCGCTTAAAACTTGTTTCCTAATACACCTGTATAGCCAATACACCACACAAATGCCTATCAGTTTATTATAGCGCGTTATGTAATGTAATCATAGCTAAGGAAATATAGTTGTATATAAAGTTCCGCTAAAGTGAACCAATTCATTAATTGCTCTAAAAATGCATTTTTGTGGCTTTTATTATTACAAAGTTGTACACAAAACCCTCAAAACGAGTTGAATTGGTATTGTTTTGTATGCACAATGACGGGGGGAGGGGAGCGTCCCTTCAATAGACTGTACGCCTGTATGTGTGAACACTATTGATAAGGAGGAGGAATAAAAATTTGTCTATTTTTGTATTGTTATAAATATATGACTAACTTTTCACCAAAAAATTCTTTATTTTTATAACAAATCCCGTTTTTGTATTGTATAATATTTCCTATGCATTCCCCTGGTATAATTTGCTATACTGATTATACAAACAGTTGCCCACACTTTCGGTGTGTTTTTGATGCATTCAATAATTCATTTTTTAAAATTTATTTATATACTGTATATATTTGAAATATTAGAATATTAAATAAATATTACATTGCATTCTTAGCGTGTAAATTTGACAGTTATTAAAAATAATTTTCCAACTTTATTTATTATTTGAACTCATTTTGGCAGAGAGAGAGAGAGAGAGAGAGAATTTAAAAAATAATTAGTTTGATTCTAAATTTTTAATAAACTTTATTTAATAAATATTAAATTGAGAACTTGATGAACTACTCATATCTTGATTTGGCAAAAATATTTTTATATTTTAATAATTAAAACTTTACTATATGTAATATAAATCATGTGATTTCCTTTGACTGTAATAAATAACAGTACAGTACAATACTGTATATTACAGTATTAATACTTATATTATTTATCTTTATGTAACTTAAAGTAACTTAAATATTCAATAAATAAATAAAGTTTTATCATTTTTCACCATGTCATAAATTTGTTATCTAATTTAGTAGTCAAAGATTTATTGGATTGAATGTATAGTTTATAAAGAAATACATATTAAATAAAACTCATTTGAATTCTCCATAAAGACATTCAGAACAACAGTAAGAATAAAGATTTTTTGAGCAAAAAAACTAATTTTATTTAATATTTAAATTAGCTTTTCATTTTTGTTTTTTATCATTCAGTTAAGCTTAATCTTATCATTGAATAAATAACTCAATTATAGTATTAGAATTTCTTATTTTATCTTTTGCTTTTTATGAACTCTTTTAATAAATTAGATTTAAATTTACATATTTTAAGATATTGTGTGCTATATCTTAAAAAGCATTTTTATCGTTATTGATAAATCAAATTGGGAACTCAATTTATTTATCAAACATATTATCATAATTTAATTAAATAATTTCTAAACACTTTACGACAAAACAAAAGTGTCATAATTTTATAATAGTAGGTGCTCTATTAATCTTACTTGTTAGATAAAATTATACCCTGTACTATTGCATAAAAAATTTGAGTTTTATAATTGAAATTTATAGTTACTTATATTATAATTTATATCTCATCCAAAATAGATTGTTATATAAAATACTTAATTAAATTAGCGTCTAGAAAATAGTGTGAAACGGTAATCAAGTTTGACATTAGATTTAATTAAATTTCAAAAACGTATTTTTCATTTCCAATTTGAGTCACTTGAATTTTGTTTTAATTTATGTTTTGCTATTTAAAACAATTACTCAAAACGATTGCAGATTTAGTTACCGTAATACGAAATTTGTAATAAAAATATATATTAATGAAGATTTATTTTATTATAACTGTTGAACCTTATACAGTTATTATTCTCCCTATAATATGCTAGTACCGTATGATACAAATTCTTTGAATACACAATAGAAGTCTAATAAATAAAATGAAATTCTTAATAAAACACAATTCACAAAGTGCTTAAAAAAGTAGTTTTATAAAATTCAATATACTTAAGTGGAGTTAGTTTAGATTTGTCTTAATCTCAAATCAAAACATAATATGCTTTATTTAAGGTATTAATATTCATAAAGAATCTCTCTCTCTCTTTTAATACATATGTAGATATTAAACAAAATATTACTGTTTACAAAAAAATATACTCCTAAATAATTTTGTAAATACCGAAAGTTACTGATTGTCAACCAATTGTAGCAATTTCACCTAGGTATTTATAATGTAAATATTTAATATAACATAATATGCTGGACTATATTAAGGAAAATGTAACTATTTGACTATACTATCGAAAAATATAGTTAACATTTAGATAAAATTAAATAAGTTTTATTTGCTTTGAGATAAACATTTAACTGTAATATCACTGTATTATAAAACACCATTTGATAGGAGTTTAAAATTAAAAAAGTTTCTCATTTCCCGACCATTAATTAAGTATCTAATTATAAACACATAACAAAAAATTAATTATAAATATAATGACTTTAATAATCTCAGTTATAATAAAAACCTTAATCATAATAGAGAGATATAGCAATGATGTGGTATTTACTTTGATATCAAATATAACAATTTACAGATTTCTGGTTCTATGTAAAAGTTTTACTTAAATTAAATTTTTGTTTTTATTTTCTATTATTAAATTTAATCTTCAAAGGAAAGTACAAACAGTATAATTAATAAATATACGTTTGAATTATAATTTTGTTCATAATCAAAATAACTAAAACATAATAATATCATAAAATAACATAATAATAAAATAATATTAAGCTCCAATGTTAATTATAATATACTTTCTTATCCTATTTATTAATTAGTTTAAAATGATATTTATGTCCCGTAATTATATTAATTTAGATAATTTGGAAGAAATTAATATTAATATAAAATTATTAGTGTATATATATAAGGAAGTAATTTGTTAGTGGAGGTGCAGTTTCGGGAGATACCACTGTTTAAACAAACAAAATAATCTCTCTCTCTCTCTCTCTCTCTCTCGAAGGTTTTGGTGCTTTCCTAATGAGTGGAAAAACTTTTTTCACGTCAATACATCATTAAACTAAATAAATGGTTTCTACATTTGAAAGGGGGACTACTGTTGTGTCTTACAGTTTATCTCGCATTGCAATGAGATTTAGGGTTTAAATTCGGTTGCAATCGGTTTACACCACCACTCATATATGGGTTTACAATATATGGCATTTCAATAGACACTAATGTTATATAATTCTCTTGACTACATACTAATTTTCTAATTATGTGTGTTTTATGCTTTAAATTGTACAATAATTCCAGTACACTATAGCGATATGTGTATGCTCGTAATTATTGCTCAAAATGTTTGTTTAATTTCCAATTCAAAAGTCATGCATTTTTTAAAGCATTTTGCAAATTCATTTAAATATATAATTTATTATAATTGCAATTTCTTTCACAGTATGTTTGATTAATATTTAATCACAAAATAATTGTATGCTTAGAAAAAACTGCTGTGAATTTTGTCATCTCGAAAATTGTTATGATATTTAAGTAAACAAATATTGCGCTCATAAGGAACTGTATGTTTTAAGGGTACAGTATGTAAGGAACTGTATGTTGTGTCGATTCACATCGGAAAAGTCAAAACTGAAGCCTTTATTTGTGTCAAACATTCATTGAATTGATAGAAAAGCTGGGGATGAGAGGCAAACAAATTGAATTCAATATCTCTATGAATGCAAAACATTTCTCATCCAAAAACTGAAACATAAATACCCAACAAAATGATTGACAGATTCGGTTCATATATCTGCTTGATTCAATTCAATACATTTGTGTTATTTATTTCTAAATTAAATATATATTTGCCATAACTATCCGAACCGTTAATAATGAAATTAGTGACTAAACTGTATAACTCTGGGCTATTTGGAAGACATCTATAAAATACATTTATAAATAGTTGCAAAAAAATTATATACAGTGTCTGTGTATTGATAGATAGCATATAAAATTCTTTGATTTAATTTTATGCATAATATGTTTGGAATTTCTTGAAGTCTCTCTCTCTCTCTCTCTCTCTCTCTCTCTCTCTCTTTACTAAATATAAATACTTGTGAAATGTAATCATTTTTTATGCTTAACTTTAGGGATTTTGTTGCTATCGATGATATGATTGGTTTTAATACTTAATATAATATTAAAGATTAATTACTTGTTTGTCGTATGAGAATATTTTAACCATAATTTATTGCAATTAATAACACCACTGTATATATTGTACAACACATTAATGCCAGGTTTGTTAATATCTGCTTGACATTTAACACAAATAATATACACTGTAAACGTTATAAATAATTAAAACAAAGTAAACAGTTATTATAATAATAATACTGGAATTCAGGACTGATATAATATTTATTTATGTAGTTTTATATTTATCTCAGTTATGCATACCTTCACCAAAACACACTGACATACAACTTAAGAGTTGTAAATAAATTCCCATATATTAAAGTTAATGCTCAAACTTAATTCAAATGTATATTATTTCGTAGCAAATCCTCGCATTAATCATCCGATACTTACAGCTATTTTGTTTAGTATTATATAATATTTAAGACTTTTTTCAATTTTGTTTGTCTCTTCAAATAAAACATTATTTTTTAGACTTTGTTAGCTTTTCTGTGGATTCATATATGAATATAAAACGAGTCATTAATGCAGTGAAAAGACATTTTTACGATGTTTTCATAGCAACTGATGTATAAAATGTAGCCAAAGATATGTGCGTTTGGAGACTGTTTTTGGTTGCGTTTCCCTATTCCTCTCAATATGTATGAAGTGTTTCATAACTACTGTTTATAAGCCCTGTCTATGAATGCATACATCACTTGAAAATACCTCTTCTCATGAATTTTAACACCACTGTATATATTGTACAACACATTAATGCCAGGTTTGTTAATATCTGCTTGACATTTAACACAAATAATATACACTGTAAACGTTATAAATAATTAAAACAAAGTAAACAGTTATTATAATAATAATACTGGAATTCAGGACTGATATAATATTTATTTATGTAGTTTTATATTTATCTCAGTTATGCATACCTTCACCAAAACACACTGACATACAAGTTAAGAGTTGTAAATAAATTCCCATATATTCAAGTTAATGCTCAAACTTAATGCAAATGTATATTATTTCTTAAATCCTCGCATTAATCATCCAATACTTACAGCTATTTTGTTTAGTATTTAAGACTTTTTTCAATTTTGTTTGTCTCTTCAAATGTTATATTATTTTTAAGACTTTGTTAGCTTTTCTGTGGATTCATATATGAATATAAAACGAGTCATTAATGCAGTGAAAAGACATTTTTACGATGTTTTCATAGCAACTGATGTATAAAATGTAGCCAAAGATATGTGTGTTTGGAGACTGTTTTTGGTTGCGTTTCCCTATTCCTCTCAATATGTATGAAGTGTTTCATAACTACTGTTTATAAGCCCTGTCTATGAATGCATACATCACTTGAAAATACCTCTTCTCATGAATTTGTTTGGAGACTGTTTTTGGTTGCGTTTCCCTATTCCTCTCAATATGTATGAAGTGTTTCATAACTACTGTTTATAAGCCCTGTCTATGAATGCATACATCACTTGAAAATACCTCTTCTCATGAATTGACAAACATTTCAAAGCACTCGACATTCAATATCTTTCATATTTTATAACTTCTTCATACAATACACACTCACTATAATGAACACCAAATATGCCTACAAACTTACATAATGTTTGTAACATAATGTTATATAGAAAGTGCATATTCATTTGTGAGATAAATCACAAAACATATCATAATGCCTTCCAATTAACTGCAATTATTGTACATTATATGTGAGTGTATTAGTATTGGAGTGGATTGGTAGTAGATACTGGTTATATGTCTCACAAAAAGTAGATTATATGTGAACAGTAGTGCAGATGTTGGTTTGTTTAACACACAAATTATTACTATAAATGGACCAGAATTGAGATGATTTCCAATTATTTTTTCCATTCAATGCTATCTCAGCGCAGAGTTTATCCCAAACTCACAGATAATTTGGTCCGCAAATGGACTATAAGTTTATGAAGTCTCACTGATAAGCAAAATATTCAATATTTATGCGGAATATAAAAATATAGATATGAAAGATAAGTCTCAACTGTATTTTGATTCATAAAAATCGAAATTCTTTTGAATATATGCCTATTCTGTGCACAAAAATTGTATATAATTTAGCATAAAATGAGTTTTCCCTGAAGAGATTGAAATCGTAAAAAGGAAAGTAAAGTATAGACATTAGAGTCTATTTTGTGGCTCAATATAAAGAAAAAAGATAATTGTTCATTTGTGAGATAAATCACAAAACATATCATAATGCCTTCCAATTAACTGCAATTATTGTACATTATATGTGAGTGTATTAGTATTGGAGTGGATTGGTAGTAGATACTGGTTATATGTCTCACAAGAAGTAGATTATATGTGAACAGTAGTGCAGTTTGTGAATAGTTTGTTTAACACACAAATTATTACTATAAATGGACCAGAATTGAGATGATTTCCAATTATTTTTTCCTTTCAATGCTATCTCAGCGCAGAGTTTATCCCAAACTCACAGATAATTTGGTCCGCAAATGGACTATAAGTTTGTGTACAAACTAGAAGTCTCACTGATAAGCAAAATATTCAATATTTATGCGAAATACAGAGTATAAAAATATAGATATGAAAGATAAGTCTCAACTGTATTTTGATTCATAAAAATCGAAATTCTTTTGAATATATGCCTATTCTGTGCACAAAAATTGTATATAATTTAGCATAAAATGAGTTTTCCCTGAAGAGATTGAAATCGTAAAAAGGAAAGTAAAGTATAGACATTAGAGTCTATTTTGTGGCTCAATATAAAGAAAAAAGATAATTGTGTTTGGGAAACATAAATATTTCTTATTTTTCTACAATACTATTTGTTTGATTTATGAATAGGCTTTGCATTGATATATAAAAATGAAATGAGTTCACCTTACTCAAGTGAATATACAAACAAAACCTCTAAGAAATCAATTTAAAAATGTAATAATTTATGCACAATACAATTATTATATTTTTACGAACAATATAATATCTACAATAAAATCATTTGTTGAGACAATGGCTATTAATTTCTGTAGGATTATATTGTATTATTTAGCATTTAACAAACAACACGTTAAATGAAATAATCTGTTTATTTTATATTTAACTAAAAATGGATTAATAAATTACACCACAATTGTTATATAAAACTGGATTTTATTCAAAACACAAAGTATTTTGAAAAAGTCACGATAATGGGCGAGGGGTAGACCTAAATATGCTCTACTATTTATTTGTTCAATACATAATGACTAATTGTATTAAAAAAGTATAATAGCTTTTAAGTGGAAAACTCACATTTTTGTACAGTGTAGTATTTAATATATTATTTTATTAAGTAAATTATATTTCTATTATAGCCATATGATTGTAAAGTACACCTGTATATGTAATACAGGTATATATTTTTGTTTTTTATTTAGTTTAATATAATAATGAAAATATTCTTAACAATCATTTAATGGTTGAGTTGAAGAGTTTTATATAAAACTTTTTATTATATAAAACTTTTTTATTATGTAATATATTATATTTTTAATTTTGTTTCATTCATTCATTAAATGAGTTTAAGCAACAAAAAACTGGTGTTTAATAGACATCATATCCTGCTTTTTGCCGTTTGTATTACCAATATATGTATTGCAAAATACAAAGTCTGGCTTTAATTGAGAAATATTGTCACATATTTTACTTATACGTCGGATATAAATAATTTGTATTCAATGTAATCCTCTTATAAAACGCATTGTATTATTCAAAATCTCTCTCTCTCTCTCTCTCTCTCTCTCTCTCCCAATGTTTAAAATAATTGTTTTTAAAATGATTACTTTGAATGAAAATCAATTTTTGTTGTTTATATAATTCTGTGCGAAACATATTCATTGGACTATAATATAATTTTTCAGATGAGTTGTACTAACAGTTAGAGCGGAAACAAAACACCCGCAAAAAAATATTTAAATCTCAATCTTATTTAGTATAATATATTTATAATACACTCCGGAGTCGTGTATTTAGAGTCCTTGTGTGTGTTGAGTCACTCCTGAATTGGACACAAAAAGTATTGATAAAAATTTGGGAGAAAAATAAAAATCCCGACACAAGAGTACAACAGAATAAATCTAAATGCAAAATATAATTTTATTGATTAAAATCAGTGATTTTGCCATTGAATGTGACACTCAGTCGTGGGTTCCCTATGCTATATACCATAGATCATGACTTCACATCCACAATAAATGTTAGTTTTATGCAAATTTGTTGCCAATTGTGATAATGCATGGGGTTTTTATTTTGAAGGCTAAGCTTTATTTATATGGATAATACGGATACTGACTATAACTGCATATTCAATGCATACCCCATATGACTAACATTTTAATGAGGATTTTCATCTTTTGTTTTTATGGTATCAAAATATACGGTATTATTCAATAAATAGGTTTTTAGTGTACATTAAAATATGTTTCTTGTTTTTGGTTAAATTTAATTTAAGCTTTAATACCAAACTTGTCTTTTAATTATATTAAATATTTCTTAAATATAACACTAAATATGGGAACACTTTGATAATAATTTATAATAACAGTGTAATAACTAAATTAGTTGATGTCGGCAAATATTTTTAATATTTATAGTCTAATAATTTTGTAATTTAAGGGTAAATATAAAAAATAACTAAATATTTAATTAAAATTGTTGTATTTTATCATTTTTATGTTCAATAAACTATAAAGCGATTAATTATGTGACATTTTCAGTTAGTTTAGACCCAAAAACAAGAATTTAATTAAAGTTTTATCACGAAATTAATATCATATCATAAATGTTATTAGTGTTTGATGTTCGCAATGTTTGCTATTTTATTAAATAAGTATTGACTGAATTAGGGGGTGACAGAGGATATAGACGTGTATTTTGTGGATATACTGGCCCTTCACCCGCACTCCATGAGATCATACACTCCAATAACTCCCACTTATATGAAATCATAACTCAAACCCATACACAACTGCTTGAGAGACCATAAGTTGAACATTATTTTGCATTTTAAATTACATCTCAAATTGGAATCACTAAATATGGGAACACTTTGATAATAATTTATAATAACAGTGTAATAACTAAATTAGTTGATGTCGGCAAATATTTTTAATATTTATAGTCTAATAATTTTGTAATTTAAGGGTAAATATAAAAACTAACTAAATATTTAATTAAAATTGCTGTATTTTATCATTTTCATGTTCAATAAACTATAAAGCGATTAATTATGTGACATTTTCAGTTAGTTTAGACCCAAAAACAAGAATTTAATTAAAGTTTTATCACGAAATTAATATCATATCATAAATGTTACTAGTGTTTGATGGGAACAATGTTTGCTATTTTATTAAATAAGTATTGACTGAATTAGGGGGTGACAGAGGATATAGACGTGTATTTTGTGGATATACTGGCTGAGGTACTCTAGTATGTGAGGTTATTGAGGGTGAATATACTTTAGTATTGAGTTTGGGTATGTGTTGACGAACTCTCTGGTATTCAACTTGTAATAAAACGTAAAATTTAATGTAGAGTTTAACCTTATAAAATTCATTTTTTGTGGTGACTATCCTATAAATGCGATCAGAAATGGCATATAATGTGACAAAAATAATCAGAATGTTATTACAAATAAAAATATCAAATGAGATATATTTTCTACAAAATGTCTTGTTGTTGAGATACAGAGATGACAAGAAAAAATTTGAGATATTTTTTATTTGTTTCCCATCGTATACTTATATTCTCATCATTTTTATGACATTTAATATATCAAAAGTCATGATGTATTTCATTTGAAAACTTTTATGTTTGTTGTCATTTTTTTGCTAAATATTTTTACGTCTAAAAGTATGGATAAAAATTCAGAGATTTGATTTTATAAATAACTTGGCATTGAGCTTTTTGAAAATATAAAATGCAAGTTTTTACTATAGTTTTACTTTTTTATGAAAAGATAAAAGTGAAATATAGAATATGAAATATAAAATATAATAATTTTAGTAAAAAGTTTTGATTTTTGATATTATATACGATACATTGTATACAAAAGTTAGACGACGTTTTTAAAAACTATTAGTTGTCGTGTTATTAAAAGAAAAAATATTTTCCCGATAAATATAATGGTAACAAAAAACTAGAGGTTTTCCTAAAAACCCAAACATAGCATAGGTTTTGCTGATAATTTTTACAGTCGACTGAATACTACTTTTGGTTGTGTTTTATGTTTTGTTTCGTCGGTTCCGTTCAACAGTTTATACCCCTCTATGAAGTGAAATAAAATCACAAATGTATACAAAAAACACTGATTTTTGAGATAAAGTTTTTCCAACATTTGGTGCCAAACCTCTTAAGCTTAACCATCAACTCTTTTGTGGCGATTATATGTATTTATTTTTAGTCACAATTGAATTTTTTTAGCTGAACGCTATGTTTAATTCAATTTTCATGACATTAAAGATTGGAAATATATTTTGTTTTTGTTTAACTATTTATCTTTCAATTCAATTCAATTATTCAAAGAAAATTTCAGCTTAGAAACTAATAATTAAATTTAAATTTTAGTTTTTCGAGATCCTATGTGTTTTTATGATGAGATTATTATTATTATTAAATTTTCATTTGAATGGATAGTCACACATAAGTGATATTGATTTGCAAAATCAGGTTTGAATTGATTTCATACACTATTATTAAAAATATAACTCTTTATATTATTTTTGTATAAACTTTTCTTGTTTAATTAAACCCCTATTGGAAAATAATTATCAAGATTTTTTGAAATATTCTTCACTTCATTGGAAAAGACTTACAAATATTTATGTTTCAAATGATAATAACTTATTTATTAATGAAATAGTTTTCATCCCATTCTTATAAATCGTTTATTGTATGATAAATACGTGACTTTAGTTTTTATTACCAGATATTTATTGTCTTACATTCTGTGCTATAATATCAGTCATTAAAATATAATTGATAATAAGTTAAGTATTACTAATAAAGTGTTTTACTTTGTATTTGAAATCAGATAAAACTTTCGGTCCACATAACCAATACAATAAGATTCATATGAACTCAAACATTACTTCATGAATTCATTGCCAATAATTAAAACATTTATATAGCAATATGATTGACTATATTAAGTGTAAGACAGATATGAGAACATAAATATATATTTCAGAAATCATATGTAATTATATAAAATAAACATAGCTTTTATATAGACATTAATTCTCTCGTGCGAGTCAACGCATGGGTTGATTAGCTTTCGCGGTATTATGAGGCCGTCCTCATCGAAGTTTGGCAGTGCGTGCGAATGGCCATTACTGGCGCTACCGTTGCTGCCATTGCTCTTGTGATTGGTAGGCGATCCACTTCTCTGGTGTCTCAATGGCACTGTCGATGATGTGGTGCTCGTGGTATTCAGTCGGTTGTTATTATTCTTGTTGTTGTCGTCCTCTCGATAGTCGGGTTCAGGAATCATTGCTAACCGATTGTATGCCTAACACTAGCCTAGCGTTCAATATGTGCTAACAATTGCCTAACAAATGCCAATAAACTCTTGTTATGTGTCTCTCTAATGTTATTATATTTATTCACAATTGTATTCCCAGTTCAGAGATGATATGCAAAGCCGTTGATTGATATCTATCTGCGGGAGAGAAAAATTATAGCATTTATTATATGATGTATGAAAAGAAATATATATCTTATGTTTTTCATTGCATTCAATACTTTTATATAATATTTTAATTTTATTCCTGTTTTTGTCTTATTGTTATTTCTATTTTAAAAAATAAATAAATACTTTTTTGCATTTATATTTCAATTCAACAACTGATTTATAATTGAAACACCACTTGATATACAGTATTCAATATTATCATAACTCAAATAGGATTTGCATGTATAAGTTATTATGCTCATTTCCCTTTAAAACCTCATTCAATTCATTAATTATATAAATTATTTTAAATTTTATTTTAATATATAATAATTAAATTTTATGTCATCTCTCATATGAAGCATTGTATTAAATATTCAGACAATTAATTATAGATTTAACTCAAAGTATATAAAGTATATACAGTACTAAAGAGCTGTGTATTCAATGATTAACACAAATATATAAATAAAAAAATAATCATTTAATGAATTAAAAGTTCAATAAAAAAATTTAAAAGCAATATATTTTGTCGATAACTGTAATGATAATAATGTACTAACCATAATTAATGGTCCTAACAATTAAACTATTAACTAGTATGTAGTGGTAATAGCATGTATTTATGAATCCCTTCCCATTTTTTCTATTTTTATGTGCATTAAATTCATTACAATTTGTGTCTATCACATACAAGTCGATGAAAATTGAGTTCAAAACAATATAACGAGTAATAATTATATAGTATTTGTATTTATGGCCGCAAATAAATAGGTTAACAATACTTTCCAACACAGGGAGTGTCACAAATGTTTAATTTATATCTAAATTAATGTCTATATAAAAGCTATGTTTATTTTATATAATTACATATGATTTCTGAAATATATATTTATGTTCTCATATCTGTCTTACACTTAATATAGTCAATCATATTGCTATATAAATGTTTTAAATATTGCCAATCAATTCATGAAGTAATGTTTGAGTTCATATGAATCTTATTGTATTGGTTATGTGGACCGAAAGTCTTATCTGATTGCAAATACTAAGTAAAACACTTTATTAGTAATACTTAACTTATTATCAATTATATTTTAATGACTGATATTATTGCACAGAATGTAAGACAATAAATATCTGGTAATAAAAACTAAAGTCACGTATTTATCATACTATAAACGATTTATAAGAATGGGATGAAAACTATTTCATTATTAAATAAGTTATTATCATTTGAAACATAAATATTTGTAAGTCTTTTCCAATGAAGTGAAGAATATTTCAAAAAATCTTGATAATTATTTTCCAATACGGGTTTAATTAAACAAGAAAAGTTTATACAAAAATAATATAAAGAGTTATATTTTTAATAATAGTGTATGAAATCAATTCAAACCTGATTTTGCAAATCAATATCACTTATGTGTGACTATCCATTCAAATGAAAATTTAATAATAATAATAATCTCATCATAAAAACACATAGGATCCTGAAAAACTAAAATTTAAATTTAATTATTAGTTTCTAAGCTAAGATTTTCTTTGAATAATTGAATTGAATTGAAAGATAAATAGTTAAACAAAAACAAAATATATTTCCAATCTTTTATGTCATGAAAATTGAATTAAACATAGCGTTCAGCTAAAAAAAATTCAATTGTGACTAAAAATAAATACATATAATCGCCACAAAAGAGTTGATGGTTAAGCTTAAGAGGTTTGGCACCAAATGTTGGAAAAATTTTATCTCAAATATCAAAGTGTTTTTTGTATACATTTGTGATTTTATTTCACTTCATAGAGGGGTATAAACTGTTGAACGGAACCGACGAAACAAAACATAAAACACAACCAAAAGTAGTATTCAGTCGACTGTAAAAAATTATGAGCAAAACCTATGCTATGTTTGGGTTTTTAGGAAAACCTCTAGTTTTTTGTTACCATTATATTTATCGGGAAAATATTTTTTCTTTTAATAACACGACAACTAATAGTTTTTAAAATTTTTTGTATACAATGTATTGTATATAATATCAAAAATCAAAACTTTTTACTAAAATTATTATATTTTATACTTATATAAGATATAAAGTGAAAATAGAAAAGTATTTTTTCATTTTGATATCATTTTTGAACGTAAAATATAAAAGTTTTTCGAGTTACGGTTCAATAAATATTTTAGTTTAGAGACTTAAAAATAGGTAT
>CAJPVJ010001521.1:0-16098 GCA_905397405.1 Oppiella nova | reverse complement strand
GACAGAGTAATGTCCCGTCCCAGCGGCGAAAATCGCACCACATCGCCGTCCGTCCCCAAACTGTCGTTTTCGGCCCGGGGATCGGGCCGATCACGAGCGCCATCATCGGCATTAGGCCGATCTTTACCAGTAGGCTTTTCTACATCCATCGGGGCCCTGGTGGCAGACACCGAATGGACAGAAACTGTTTGGCCATAATTTCGCTTCATTTCAACAGATATGAAAAGACAAATTAATAATTATTAAAAAATTATATTTATTAATTTGCCTTTTCATATCATCTGTTGAAATGAAGGGGTTTAAATATATTTTAATTATTTTCGTCCATAAATAACGTTTATATCATAAGAAAAATACTTTTCTAAAAAATTATTTTTTAATTTCATATTTATAACTTAAAATATTTAATATTAAATTGAGTAAAATATTCTTATTCTACGTTAAATTCCACATTGATTTCATAAATCAATAGTTGGTATTTTTTCAAAGAAATATTCCCGACAAAAGTGGTCACTGCGGCCGAACCCGAGATCTCAGGGCAATATAAATTACATATTCGGGCTCAGAATTGAATCTAATTTCATATCCAATCAAAAAATGCCGATTACAGCTTAGCAAATTATCTATTACATTATGACAATGTTCTTTAAAACTTTGCTTTAGCTTTTTTGGTTTAGCATTTATATTTAAAATCTTATTTATCCAATGTTTACGGCTTACACATTAAAAGCATATGAACCAGTGAATGGAATAACGGGTTATCTTTTATACTGTCCAAAGCACTATGTATTGGACTATAGGTAATGTATTAATCAAGTACAATACATAGTGTTTGGATATAGAGATAACCCGTTATTCCATTGACTTTCATATTACTAATCATGTATTTCATATAATCTTAATAGATAAGTTATATTGTAGCAATACTAGTTCAAATTATATATCTACGCCATCTGAGTTCACACGTGTACTGAATGTATGTATGTATGTATGAAAAGTGGGCCCTGTACCTCAAAGTCAAACAATATTCTAATCATTAGCAATGTAGAAACAAAGAAAATACTGCAGCTTGGACATGTCACAGAATCGTTATTTCTTGGGATATGTGACAAACCTATTGTCACACACATTGATGTCAATGATACGAAAAAGTTGTTTGACTTTGAGGTACAGGGGCCCACTTTTCATACATACATACATACATACATACATACATACAGTCATGTGTACACATTAACACATTTTAATTCACATCCTGAATTTAATTTCGAAAAACAAATATTTCAAAATAATTTATAGATATTGACATGATATTAATAAATACGATAATTATAAAAATGGGTATAAATACTGTTGAATATAATTTATACTGTATAATTCTAATAAAACTAATGTTTTTGTAGCAATTGTTTTATACAAGCACTCTAAATTTGTGGAATTTTTTAACATGTTGAAACTAATATTCTGTAAGTAACTAGTAGCTAGTAGTTTGTATTATAGTCCAATATATTATAGAAAATTTCCAGAAAATTATAATCTAATATAAATTTAAAAATATTTTTTATTTCGCAGTACTTATTATTACAATTTTCGAAATCCAAG
The DNA here is from genome assembly GCA_905397405.1 of Oppiella nova. Taxonomy (NCBI): domain Eukaryota; kingdom Metazoa; phylum Arthropoda; class Arachnida; order Sarcoptiformes; family Oppiidae; genus Oppiella; species Oppiella nova. The sequence goes on along the minus strand of CAJPVJ010001521.1, from coordinate 14,496 downwards.
TCATTACTTGCAATTGTCCGGATCCAACTATAATTTCACCATGCACATGCGATCTGGAAGGAATCAAATGTGAGGGCACAAAGTATATAGATTTACGTGGCATATTCAACAACCTAAGTATGACTGCTAAATCATCGGAAAAAACATTCAAGGCATTCTGGTTTATGAATACTGGTACCACCGAACTAGTTGCAAATACTTTCCAAGATATAATATTTACTGATGATATTATTATTTCATCCGACACGCTTGAGCACATCCATCAAGATACTTTTATGGCAACATACAACTATACTAAGAATTTCATTCTTATTTCTAATCGTAATTTAGTATGTGATAACTTGTTTACCGTGATGAGCCGATTTTCTAATGCCACTATTCTTAATGCTGATCATAATGCTGGATTCACCGAGATACCTGCCGAGGCATTGAGTAGCAATCAAAATAACTTAGTTAGTTTTAACGCTGGAGATTCTAATATTGTGAAAATTGGCAGCCATGCATTTAGGCATCTGTCAGATATTAGCGACATAGGTTTGGCCCATAATTACATTGAAAGCATAGCTAGTAACGCGTTTTCAATTGACACAGCTGGCACCAAAATGCTTACAATATATCTAAATGACAATAGATTAAATGTTGAAAGTTTTGCACCTGGCTCATTTGAAGGTATTAATAGACCCGCCATTGTAGATCTACAATCTCAAAAAGGAACATATTTTCAATACCTTCCGGAATCGATATTTTTGCCCTTCTTTAATGAAAACCCTCTAAATAGTGTCATAATTAACGATTATTATTATTTTGATTGTCAAGATTGTCGATCGTATTGGATTAAAAAACATTCAAAATTTGACAGAATCCGTAAATTAAAGTGTCCTGACGGAAAGGCACTTAGTGATCCAGCTAATTTTGCAAAATGCAAATAAGTACGAGAATTGTAATTCTAAATAATTTTGATTATAAAATCTTGTTGAATAAAATATTAAGAACATATTATTATACATTTAATTTAAAATTAATAAATATAAAATAAACTTTTGCAATAATTTATATTAAATTTATTAAGTTAAAAAAATATTATTTTATTGTAAATTAAAAATGTTTAATTTATAAATAAATATATAAACACATATTGGAGTACATTATTAATCTAATTTGAAATTTTTTATATAGTTACTTATATCGATTTTATTATATTTCAAATTAAATGTATAAAGTATATTTTTCCGGTAGAAATTTTTGATATTAAATTTATTTATTATAAAAAAATTTATTTTATAAATTGATTGTTTTATGAGAAAATTAACAGAAGTTGTTTACAAAAAGGAGTTTTGAAATAAAATTATCAGTACATATTTTCATTCAAAAGCATATATAAAGCGAAACTTTCAATAAATTATTTATTGTTGAATTTTCCAAAAATAATAATCAAGAATAATATAATATTATTATTAAACAAGGCGGATGACTGAAGTCAATCGATACACACGCTTTTCTAGTTAATGTCAATTAATATAGTTAACGTTATTATCCTAATAACTTATTGCTATCATATAATTTTTGTCTATATTCCTAAATTTTTATACTTAAGATGATTTCTTTTCAAAATATTTTGGTTTTAATTCCGTTATATTAATTAACAATTTATTAAATAAATTTAATAAATTATCAATATTCTTTAATGTCCCATTATAAAAATGTTAATGGATGCATTAACAGTGCCTTCCATTTCTTTTTACCTTTCCCTTTTAATTATTTTGTTAAAATTTTTGAATATATTTTAAACTTTCAAGTCATTGTTGTCTAAAATTTTAAAGTTTCTATAATGATTGTTTTAAATCTAACAATGCTAGGATTTTTGAAAATTTTGAAAATTTCCAACTCATTGTTGTTTATCAGTACAATAATTGATACTATTTTACCATTTAACTACTATGATTAAAATTGTAACACATTTTTCAATAGGATTCCTAATTTATTATTCAACTTTTATAAATAACACTTTATTTAATTGCTCTTTATCAGTTTCTTTAGAGTAAATGTCTATCAATTAACAATTTATTAAATAAATTTAATAAATTATTAACATTTCTATATTGGGCCCATACTAAATCATCTATGAATGCTTAATATGTGAACACTATGAAATTCTAATTCATGTGGAAACTAAAACTTTTTGACTTTTGACTTCATACAGAGGTCTTGCACATCTCCATCCCTTATCTTTTACTTGATTTGTTAAAATTAGTGAATATATTTTTAAATTTCAGGTCATTGTCTAAAATTACAATTTAACGTTGGTAGGATTTTTAATAATATTTAAAACTTTCAAATCATTGTTGTCCATCTTTATTAAGATACTTGCAAAGTAATTTAATAACATGGTTAACATTGTAACAAATTATTAAATTTGATTCCTAATTCATTGTTCAACTCTTACCAAATAGTCTTGTCACACATTATCCAGCTCATGGCACGTTTCACACGCCTCTTAGCCTTCATTATATTAATGGGCAATATATGGACAACCAGATCGTGCGCCGGTATATCCGGAAAGAGTCAAATATTGTTTGCCATGGCCTACATAACCAGATATTGTTTGCCATGGCCTACATCACCAGATATTGTTTGCCATGGCCTACATCACCAGATATTGTGACTTCTTTATGCATTATCACCTTCTTTACCACACGCTCTATAAGGTATGGGTCATCAGTTCATTGTCCACTCAATCCATTTAATCCATATATACCTCGATGTCCAACAGATAGTATTAATCGGCACCTCTTTGGCCGCTCTATACCTAATTTACGCTAAATTCAAAGCAACTTACGATCAAAATCAGGACACCTTTCACATCGAATTCCTCTTGATTCCGGCCACCATTTTAGGTCTGATAGTCAACCACAAGTTCACACCTATAGAGGTAAGCCATGCGAGCATATTGCGGAAACTGTTGAATTTATTAATGGCATACCCATACATGTTGCGCTGGCATTGACTTTTGTAAGGCAGTGAAGTGTTTTTAAAAGGAAACTATCGTGACATATTTACACTTCCCTGCCTTACAAATGTCAATGCCCGGGGGCCAACATGTATGCGGTGACACAGTTATGGGTGCAGGTGCTGTGGGCATTCTCCATATACCTTGAATCGGTGGCCATTTTGCCGCAACTTTATATGGTGTCGAAGACGTGCGAAGCCAAGACCATAACCTCTCACTATCTGATGGCGTTGGGCTCATACCGGGCCCTATATCTCATGAACTGGTTGTGGCGCTACTATTTCTACGGCCACTACGAACTGATCGCCATTGGGGGCGGAATTGTCCAAACAGTCCTCTACTGTGACTTCTTCTACCTATACATCACTCGAGGTTTGTGTCCATACATTGATTACTCCAAAGATTGCCATTTATGATGATATGTATGTCTTTTTTAACAGTGATTTGGGGCCGCACTCTACTACAGTGCGATGAAGTGTAGTGTCTAAGTGTGGGTGCGTTTAGATACTGGCAACTGGTCTACACACATACACCAAAGTAATACCGATACATCATTTTTGGTGGCTATTAAACTTATTAATAAATTTCTTTTTTTAATTTGATTTAAAAATAATTTCTCGATTTCGTTATCTATATAATAAACACATTGTTTTCCTATGTTTTTGTGTATAATAAAATTTATTTTGTTAAAAGTTTTTAATTTAATATATTATTTACTTAGTAAATATGATAGCAATTATTATTCTCAATGTTTTAGTACAATGAATGCAATAATTTGTTTATTAAAAATTATTTAATTTAAATGACAATTTGATTTGTTGCTAAAAAATAATATTTATGGATAAGTTTCAAACATAAATGTATTTAAAACAAATTCATTAATATTTTTATAAATTATATTTTAAATTAATAAATATTATTTGTATGCTCTGGAGTAATAATAGTATCATGATTGAAAATTCATGATAAAAGTTGTTGGCATTTACCACCCGAACAATAAAGTCCCGAGCAACATTGATTTACATTAGGATTTGCATTTGAACATTTTGCATTAACGTTTTTGCACGCTGCATCTAAAAACAAACAATTTTAACTTTAAAAAGTTTATTAATTTCTTTAATAAAAGTAAACTACCTGTGTACTGAATGTACATGAACATTACGGTCAGCGTGATAAGTACGACTAGAAACTGTACTTTTTTAATTGTAAACATCTTTTGTAGTTTGAGTATACTTTGTCAAACTTTGACAAGCTACACAACATAGGAAAATTTATATTTTTATGATCCAGCCACTTGATTCTTTATATACTAGTTGAAATTTTTGTTTTTATTTTTGCATCGTTTATATTATTAATATTCAAGGCTGAAAATAGCAGTGAAATTTATTTTTCGTAATATATTTCATCACTCATATCCTTGTTAATATGACATGCAATAATTTAGCACAGCCCTGATATACATTTATGCTTTGAAAATAGGTTCATTGTTAATTTTTGCTAATTTATACAAATAACATATGTGCATTTCAAAATAGACTTTCAAACTGTAAATTTATATTATTTGATTAGACAATAGCAAATCCATGTTAGGCATTTATATCAGTAGCTGCGTTACAAAATTGACTTTGAACTGTAAATTCATACAAATGTAATTTTGTTTAAGGGCATATAATAATCATATTCATGCATAGTTATATTGTCTATTTTATATAATTCTTAGGCATATATTTTGAAATATAAATATTTGCTTTATCATCATATTTTTGTGGGCTAAACAGATTTTGATTCCGGGTATTAAAAAATGTTGAAAGAAATTATTAAATATTTAAAAATAAATTTTGATCATTAATTGCAACACATGAACATCCTGGTCTACTGAATAATTTGTAAAATCATTATTTAAATTTATATCTTTAATTTAAACATTTTTATTATATTTATTTTAGAAATAGGTATTCAGAGAATATAAGTAAAATAATTGAAATAAACTTGTAATTATTGCAATGAAATTAATAAAAATTACTTTGTTGGGTTATTACTAATTTTATTTTAAATATATCAAGTAGTATTTTTAACAAATATAATAATTTTAGAAATAAAAAATATGTAGCAAACACTTGTACCAGTATATTTGATAATTTATAAATTAATTTTAAAATAAAATTCAAATTAAATTAATTAATTTTTAATTTTTAATAACGTTTACTTCAATATATTTTTATATAATATAAATTTAATATTTGCTCATACAGTTTATAATAAACATACAAACGTTTTTAGACTATTTTCTACATACTTTTTATATTAACTAATCTACACCTGGTACAAAGCATTTGCTAATTCTTTAAAAATAGTTTAATTTATTAATTTTCAAACTTTATTAATGGCTAAAAATTTACTACGGACATTAATATCATCAAACTCAACTTCTAAACCGGCGTGTAAATAACGTGGCTTGGTAACCTTAGTTTGACAATTATCTGAACCGCAATTTAGGTTGTCCGCGTTGGTCATAATATTAACCCTGACCCTATGTTCCCAGTTAACCCAACAACCACCTTGCTTGATAAAATCACCAAACTCATATGACCCATACTCATAAACTTCATCGGAGTAATTATTCTTAGTTTTCTTATAGACATCCAGCATATAGTCGGTAAAGTTACCAGGTTGACCACACATCATGTGTTTATCGTATTTATCTCGTGAATTACCCCAGATTATTTGATTATACTTAAAATGATTAGCCAACCAATGTCCTAGGTCATCGGAATAATGTTTGCAATTATGATTAAGCACGTCATATTTTAAATCCCACGGCATCATTTTAATCGCGTTCATAACTTTGTCTACTGGCGCCTCAAAGTAGCAAGGTAACTTATTGTTTGCCGTATATGCGAGCTTGCTAAATCGACCCCATACCAACCTGGTACCATCTGGTCCAAAATCGGCGGTGACATATTTAACATGGTGATCCGGGCAAAGTACTTTCATTTGTTGGAAAGTGTGTGTGTAATCTTGGTCACGTTTAAAGTTGAGCATATTCTTGGCGCAGTTGACCACGTTGCTCCAAAATTTTCCCGATATATGTGTTTGAAGTTCGTGTATTTCAAATACAATACCGTCTAAGCATGGTGTGTCGTGCTTAAAATCACCTTGCTTTTTAGCATTTAATGAATCACAAATTATAAAAGATACTTGGATAAATAAAAAGAAAGCTATTTTAAAGTAATTCATTCTTAGAAAATAATATTTACACAAAATAAATATAATATATTAATTGAAAATAATTATTTCATTTAAAGTTATTTTATATTACAGTTTATTTATATAAGCGCAATATTAACATAATCTTAGCAACCACCTACTAGGAATTTATTGCAATATTATTATTATATAAACACTTTGATAAAAATATATTAACAGTAAAGTATTGAAATAATCTATAAACCCACCTTAGTGAATAAAATACGTATAATAAACTTTAGATTATTTCACATAAATTGTATTTATCTTAAATATTTAATAAATATTTATCTAAAAGTAGCCTATTAGAATGCTACACGTAAAATATAAATATTAAATATTATCATGGCTTTATATATTTTATAAATAGTAAATAATCTGCGCAAATTTTAATTACTCGTACAAACAATTTTTATTTATAACATAACTAAATTTCATAATTATGAACATTATAAACTTATTAAATAGATTTAAAATTTATTATCCAGAGTGTTATTAAAAATTAAATATAGTACTGTTTTTTAAAACTTTATTTTTTAATAGCAATAATAACAATTATTAAATTATCATTTAAAGAACAATATTTTATTGAAACATACTTTATAATTAATGCTTAAATTGTGAACGTGTTTTAAAGCAATTAATAAATATAATTATTTTTTTAATAATTTAAAATAAACTAATAATAAAGAAATAATTTAATCCCGAAATATAGATGAGTTGAAAGAATTCATAGGAATTCATAGGAAATAAGTCGAGACAATAGAAACCAATGACAGGACCCGACAGTCGGCTAATCATTGACTAGATTCTCAATCTCTGTCTNCGAGACAATAGAAACCAATGACAGGACCCGACAGTCGGCTAATCATTGACTCGATTCTCAATCTCTGTCTATAAGTCAGTGAACGAGTCATTAGTGTTGAGTACAACAATGGATAACATTTGTGAGCGCTTTTCGATACCGTTGCAAACAATGAGTTTAGACTGAATAGTAGTAAACCTAAAAATATTGCGACAATTATCATAATTATCCTAAAATAAAATGTCGTGCCCCTGTTATGTGTTACGTATAGTATTAGCTGATACGTAGGTATTCCCAGATTATAAATTATAAAAATTAATTTGGATATAAACTCATTCAACATGTCAGTGAGTCGTGTAAAATAGTTATGTTTAGGAATAGTTAGCATTAGTTGTCCATTGAGTCTATGTTTAACACAATACTCTATACGTGTGTTAATGTCATCAAAATGGTAACTTAAATACAACATAATTGTAATTATAATACAGGAACCGTTGCCCATACATGAAATATGCTGCACCCGTGTAACCATGGTGATAATAGTCCATATTATAATTAAACAAATTGATGCCTGGTTAGTATTTTCAAAGTACGATAAATAAATTGGTTTTAATACAAAAAATGATAAACTTAATGTCCAGATATATACCATGGGTTTGTGATATATATTTAGATAAATATTTCCATACATGGCCAATTTTCTGTTATTTAATCTACCAATCTCATTATGTCTATTGTGTTTGATATCGTTTAAAATATTAATAAGTTTTAATTTATGTGACCATTCATAGTATTGCAGACAACTTTTGAACGTGGTGATTAGCATAAACATTAAGATCGCCATTGAAATCAATAATAATCTATTGCCCATTTGAGTAGTCGGGTCACCTAGGTTGTCCAGTACCCTTTTATTATCATGTAATATGGTTATCATAATAAATCTGACAACTTGAAATGGGTATAACATTAGTAGTATTATAGTCCATAGCAAACGCCATTTACTTCTCAATCCGGACTCGTATTCATCGAAATTATTGCAAATAAAGAAATAACTAGTTTTGCAACACTTTTCCAATTTTGTAATATAATTAGCCGGCTCATACCATTCATCAATTACTCCGGTACTATAAAATAATCTAGCCAAATATAAGTGAATTTTTATGAATGCGTTTGAAGGGTATAAGTCAAAAAGGTTATTTATGCCAATTATATTGAATCCACTCATTTTTATATGATTACTATTTGATATGTTATTATTTACTACTAATATTAATATTAGTTAATTGAGAACTTTTATAATATCTTATTATACATTATAAATATTATTGAAAACTAGTGAATGATATTTTATTATTCAAAAACATTTCAAAACTTTTATAATTTATCGATGTAAATTAATGATGATTTTGCGTGCTCATTTTAAAAGTAATAGCATAATAAATGAATAATTCATAAAAATAATGCATATTTATAATTATCAGGACAAAAATACAAATCTGACGTGTGTTTACAATAAAACTTAAAACACTATATCTTACGTATATTTTGTATTCAGTTAACATGTTTTAATTTCAAATGTAAAAGCATATATTTGAATTGTATTTTATCTATTGATATATTGATATTTCATTATATTTAAAATGATTAATGATATTATAGCATTATTATTATTGCAGCAAATGCACTTATAATATAAGTCTTATATGAATATCAAATTTTAAATATTATAATAAAATATTTAATGGTAGTTATGGTGATTAATTTTATTTAGCAATGCAATCAATTTTGAATTCATATTTGTATTAAATAAAATTTTTGTTAAAAATCAATACTTTTAGAAATAATTCAAAATAAACTAATAATAAAGAAATAATTGGCGCCAGAAATGTATAATAATTGAAAGAATTCATAGGAATCCATAAGAAATAAGTCGAGACAATAGAAACCAATGACAGGACCCGACAGTCGGCTAATCATTGACTCGATTCTCAATCTCTGTCTATAACTCAGTGAACGAGTCATTAGTATTGAGTACAACAATGGATAGCATTTGTGAGCACTTTTCGATACTATTGCAAAGAAAATATTCAGGATGAAAATGATTGCCGCCATAAACAACGTTGCCATGATGGCGATTAGCCGTGCAAATAATGTAGTATCCTTATTATGTGTAACGTATAATACTAGTTGAGAAAAAGGTATCACCATAAAGTAAATGATAAAAATAATTTTGGACATAAACTTGTTCAACATATAGGTGATTTGAATAATAGTGTTATGTTTAACAATGTATGGAAATACACGTTCATAGAGTCCATGTTTGGTATATATCTCTATCCGAGTGTTAATGGCATCAAAACTGTAACTTAAATATAACATAATAGTAAATAGAATACACGAGCCTGTTGATAACAAATAAATATGGTATTTTTGATTTATTAAGGTAATAACACTCCACATAATAATTGTAATAATAGATGCTTGATTAGTTTTGTCAAAATAAGCTACATATATTGGTATTAATACCATTAATGTTACGCCTATTGTCCACAAATACACTATTGGTACATGATATATATTTAAATAAATATTTCCATACATAGCCATTTTTCTGATATTTATTTTGCTAATTTCACCTTGTCTATCATTTTTGATATTGTTTAATAAATCTATAATAATAATCTTATTTGTCCACTCGTAATATATAAAACACATTTTACAAGTTACTAAGGACAGGTACATTACCATGATTAGAGAGATCATTAATTTTTTATTTCCTAATAGAGTAGTCGGGTCACACAGGTTGTCCAGGATCAATTTATTATCATTAAATACGGCAATGATACTAACTCGGATCAATTGCATAAAAAACATACATATAATAATCAGGGTCCATATTAAACGTCGAGTACTTTTCAAACCAAACGCGTATTCATCGAAATTATTGCAAATAAAGAAATAACTAGTTTTGCAACACTTCTCCAAGTTTGCGATATAATTAGCAGGCTCATACCACCCATCAATTACTTCATTAGTATAAAATAACTTAGCTAAAAATACGTGAAGTGTTATGAATGTGTTTGAAGTGTATAAACCAAAAAAGTTATTTATGCCAATTATATTGAACTCGCTCATTATAATATGGTTATTATTTTATATGATAATATTTACTAATAATATTAATATTATTTAATTGAGTACTTTAATTATATCTTAAAATAAGTTATAATTGTAATTGAAAACTGATGATATCTAATTATACAATAAAACTTTTAAACATTTTATTTATCAATGTAATTTTACGAGCTGATTTTTTAAAGTTATATTATAATAACAGGATTATTCAAACAAATAATGCATATTTATTATATACCATATGTAATATATTGATATTTAATTAGTTTAAGATAATGATCCTCTTGCATTTATAATAATATTTACTACATGGTAGGAATATAATTATTTCTTTGCATGTTAATTATCATTTAGATATTTTATAAATACGAAATAATATATCAGTGCATAGAAAACAAAATCGCTGTTTATTTTAGCATGTAGCATTCTCATTGAACGTGTTTAAACTGCTTGATAAGTGAGGTATTAGTTTTAATATGTGGCATAACTTGTATTATGTTTATGCAAATAATACATTTAGTTTGGTCTATAGTAACAACTTATATTAACTTTGAAATCATGATTAATTTATAGTAAAGATATGCCAACTTTTAAAACTCATACTTTACTCATAAAGCAGTTTTGATTTCTATACACTGATATCATATATTTAAAAAAATTATTTTAAATAATAAAAATCATTAATTATTTGCGACATATATGTTAGCCTAAAACAAAAACGTAATCAGAATTTTTATCTTATAATCTTACTATTACATTTATTATTTAAACATACGGTATATACAACATTTAAATCTATAACAAAAACTTACAATAAATCTAATATATTTGAATACCTAATTTGTTTTGGCTGACAAAAATAGTTAATTTACTGAATACCATTTAAAAACTTAATTCATTATAAAAATGAATTTATATTTTTTTGCTATTACTTTTTGGGAACTATTCACGAAAATATATAATTAAATGATAGTTTTGCGTGCTAGATGTTTTTAATGTTTAAATCAAAAATTAGATATTCAAAAACAAATATTAATCAATAAAAAAATCATTAATTATGTGTGCAATATGTTTTAAATAATAAATATCTCATGAATATTGTGAGCTCCAGGGGCTTACCACCTGGCACCGGGCTTATGGTTATTAATTGATCTTATAATGTTTAAATGTTCATGAATAATCACTATAAATCTTTTGAACATGGATAGTTTATTAATTATATTAATTATTTATTTTACTGTATTTTGATCTACGTAATTTTAACAAATAACAATTAATCAATATAATAATAAATATGATTACAATTGTAGCCAGCAATAAATACCAGAATGCTTTAAATAATTGTACACGCGTATAATTAGTTTCCATTTTAAAATCATCAACTACACCAGAGTATCTCAGATTGTGCAAGCCACTATTTGTTTTATTACTGTTAGTGTTATTATTTAATCCACCTCGCACTCTATTCACCCAATTATCCCAATCTTTACCTTGATACAAATTAAAATTTTTAATTGTTTCTGGTGTTGCTTGTAGTGTGTCAAATGGTTGTGCAGCATATTTATATTCATTAGCAAGCATATTATATGTATCCATCATATAATCAGTAAAATTAGCATGATAGCCACAAATAACATAGCCGGTCACACTATCAGGCACATTAATCCAGACAATTTGTTGATAGGTGAAATTATTAGCCAACCAATGTCCAATGGCGTTTGAATAGTCCTTGCAATTATGAGTGACCAGGTTATAATCAAGGTCCCATTGCATTGATTGAATTGCCTCGTTAACTTTACTAACTGGTGCTTGAAAGTAGCACGGCATATTTGTGGGTTCATTTGTAAATTTAGTGTACCTACCCCAATCGACATTAATTCCACTAGGTACAAACTCAGTGGTCAAATATTGAACACTGTTATCAGGGCAAATTACTTTCATTTGTTGCGAAGTATGTGAATAATCTTCGTCGGGGTTTATTAGGTAAACGATGCTGATTATATCGCGAAAAAATTGCACCAAGCTAGTTACCAATGCTGATGATAAAGGTGAATGTAGTTCCCTTATTTCGAAAACATTGCCATTTATACATGGATCATTTTCGTGTACAAATTCACCGTATTTACGGGCATCGGTTATGTAATCACTTTGACTTATTTTAATGCAAATACAACAAACTATTAGTATTTTAAACATTATAAAATTTATTTTAGTTTATTGCTGTAAAATGGATTTATTAGTAAATAAACTTTGTGTAATCAATAACAAAGACACTTAAATTATAGATAATTGCTAAGGTAAGGTAATTGCTAACTTCAATTATAGATAAATATACTAACGACTGTAGTACGGAAAAGAATTATCCAGTTAAATTATAATTTTTGATTAAAATAGTTGTTTGGACCATGTAGAATATACCTTGTTAATTTTTCGCGCTAACAAAAGGTTTTACTATTTTTAAATTAATTTAAAAGTTAACACCTAGGCTTTAATCAGCCCTTTGAAAGCATAGAGATTTCTATTGCGTATAACGTTACAGTCGTTATGTGTTAGTGAATAGGCTTTAGTAATGGTAGTAAATAACTTTTAAATTAATTTTAAAATAGTAAAACCTTTCGTTAGCGCGAAAAATTAACAAGGTATATTCTACATGATCTAAACAACTATTTTAATCAAAAATTATAATTTAACTGGATAATTCTTTGCCGTACTACAGTCGTAAGTATATTTTAATCAGTAAGACACTTGAAAATAAATGGTGTTTTTTATTTAATTAAAAATAAAAGAATTGTATATTATATTTAAAACTCAATTAAATATTGAATTAAAATTACTCATAAAATAGATGTTACTGGCTAACGATTGATGGCAATCATATCCATTAAATTTATATTTGTTTCTCAATGTTTCCAACTAAGACTTAATTATTGTTTATGAATTTCACTGTATGTAGTAAATAACACACACAAAATTGAAATATTTACTAATTTTGTACAACAATCAAGGTATGTTAATTAAAAAATAATACTCTAATTTATCTAACACCGTAAAAATATTACATATTTTATTGTTTCATAATTTACTAGTAATATGAATTTATTGAGTCTATGTAGTAAATATCACACATCAAATTGAAATATTTATTAATTTCCTACAACTACGTTATTTCACAATATTTCTCAATGTTTTAAAATAATGTTATAAACTATTATAAATTTATGTGCGACACAATCAATAATAATCATTTTATTCATATCATATATTAATTGCATTTATTTTCGTATTATTCAAATAATATTACATTTTATATTTAATCGGTAAACATATTTAAAGCATTTAGCATTTAGTTCCCTTTATATATGGATGCTATCCGCTATTAATGCATACTGACAGTCAATTATTAGTTTGTTATATGTAATGTTATAATTAATGTGTTTAAGATGTAATTAGAAATTTAAAAGCACCAGACTATTTGTAAATTATGAATCCTGTGTAAATAATTTAAAATACTCTCAAATTATTTAATATTTCTCATATTACTTTTTTATATTAAAATTATTAAAATAGTATTTAGTGCAAAACATAATTTTATTTTCTATTTTACGATTTTAATTGTACACGTTGCAATTAACACAATTTTAATCATTATTGTGACAAAAGTATATAAATTGTCTAAACACATTAAAATATGTGTTTATAATTTAAATAAAACTTAAAAAATAAAAACAGATTTAATTAATTAATTATTTGATGAACATAAAATACTAGTGGAATTCATTATCAATGGTATTGTAATAAATATGATCCAGACAAATGTTAGTATTTTAGAGCATATTTTCAGATTATGTTTGTCTGTATCGGATAAACATTTAATTATCCGATACTATACAATACTGATGGATGTCATGGCTGACAGTAATGTTATTGATTTTGTGTGTAATTTAATTGATTCAATCAAATCAAAGCGTGATTTAATATTTGGTTCAATTGATGGCAAACCCAGAGCTATAGCCAAGGATGACGTGAAGTCATATATCAATGAATTAATTGGTGTTGTGTTGAATGAAAAGTCAAGAGTCGAACAGTCAATGGGATTAACGCCTACTATTTCAACACAAAATAACACACAACTCAATGGCTCTAATAATGAGATCAGCGATGACCTGGACACTCAAGATATAAACGACAGTCAGATTGTGACAGACATCAAAATTGTTCTACCCCAAAAGGCCTAAAACCCAAAACGCCTAAACCCCAAAAGGCCTAAAACCGAAAAGGCCTAAACTCAAATAACTAACTGCCC